>JBBPBX010025298.1:6877-38989 GCA_038048925.1 Garcialebias charrua | reverse complement strand
ATTACAATAACTGTTTCCTTTATCAGAATGTGAACACTTTATTGATCACTGGGGGGGAATTTCAATTATTACAGCCGCAAATGTTCAAGTAAAGTGTACTTGTTCAGTGATGGACGACGGCGCGGTGAGTAACTGGGTGAAGGAGCTACTCCTCTTTTCAAAGTCCTGTGTTTATCCCGATCATGAAGAGGTCGTAGCCGGCAGCCTGTTTCTACGTACAGTACTGAAGTCCAAATCTTTCCCCGTCTCCAACGGGGCGTCTATGCAATAACCTTAAAAAGTGGAAGAAAAGTGAGAAACCACGCGGTCGGACACTGTGTTTCCTTCACCTACAGTATGTAGAATGTATTAACATCAACACAGTTCTCACACAACAGTAGCCTACAGCACCTTTAACATATACAACTTTGATCTGAATTTCACCTTTAGCCTTTTGGAGACATGTTCATAACATTTGACCTCTTTACTTTGAATTACCTGTTCAGTTACAACCAATATTTATTAAACAATATTTCAAAACAGAATTGTACTCATTTAACTTATTTATAAACTTTTGATCAGTCAGTGAGTTAACACTTTTAGCTCTTCTATGAACTACTTAGTAATTTACTTCATTACTGAAAGGATTGACATACCAGTTCCTGTGAAATAGGCATTAATATTAACAGCTGCAGTAAATAAAAACAATAACAAAATAATAACAAAACACACACACTTAACATCAAACATAGCTGGTTAACGCCAAACACGTGACAGAAGTTCAGCTAACCATGCGAGCTGCACACGAGCTTCTGCTGCTAACAAGCTAGCTGCTAGCAAAAACACCAGCCATTTCATGTAATCAACACAAATAAAACAAAGAATGTAATAAACTAATATTATGAATCGGTAAAACTGAGTTAAACATCTTTAGCAAGGCAATACAATATATATTTATATATTTTAATACAAGAATTACCTTAAAAAGGGGAAGAAAAGTGAGAAACTACACAGACACTGTGTTTCCTCCAAATACTGTATGTAGAATGGAGAACATGGCCGTGTGCGCCCCCACCTGGACATACTGGGCATTACCCATGATCCTGCTTACTGAACAGTAGATCACAGATCATTAGTATATGAAGCATATAGTACACTACTTTCCATCACATCTACGTATATATGAATAAATCTGTGGTGCAGAATGAGTACAAATGTCCATTCTGGACGTAAAACACTCACCGAGTTTATGCTTACGCTCCACACAATGCACCAAGTGAGCTGAAAGCAGAAGAGCCTATGATGACGTCATGTAGCGTTAGATTTCCCATCATGCATTTCTTCTTCAAGAGATAAAAACGACTGAAAATAAACAAAAATAAGAAAATAAGACGTGCAAAAGATTCAGCCTTTCTACTAATTCAGGCGTTGTTTAATATGACGCCAGATTGCAACTGTGAGCGAAAACCGTAATCGATTTGGGCATGGGCATGAAAGCCCATAAAAGCAGCTGGAACATCTATTTCACTTCGAGCCAGCGAAGACTGCGTGGGTGCTGAACGGCTGCTGAATGGCTCAATGGGTTGTCAGTGTTCACATTGGTCGTTCCAGGAGATCCCTCCTGGCGCTCTCTCCGCGACTGGTACGCATACGCATAGAAGGGTGTGATGTGCGTGGCCACGTCGTTGTTTCTTTTTAAACTGTTTGTCTAAATAACATCTCAGTGTTGCCAGATTGTGCGGTTTACCGCCATTTGGCCGGTTTTCATTCTCTACTTTGGGGTAAAAATAGCTTTAGGCAGGTGGGGATAATTTAGGCGGATTCATTCAATCATTCATCATTATTTCATAGCAAAGCTCCTCTGACCTTTCTCCATCATCACTGATTGGATATTGTCATCTGCCAGGGCGATCACAACAGAGAAGTGGTGAGGCAGTTTTATGCTGCGTTCCAGTTGTCCTCGGAGGTCGTAATTACGAGCTTCCGAGCAGTAAAAATCAACTGGAACGCCCCCTCAGGTCGTAATTACAACTCGTGGACTCGGTCTCGCCGCACCATACCCGAGTTCGCCGAGATCATTCATTCATTCATTCAACCTTTATTTAGTCAGGTAAATCTTTTGAACCTCATGGGCTCATTTACGAAAGCGACCTGCTAAAACTAAAGAACAATGAACAGCAGTGGTAGAATTTCCTTAAACAATAAACAAACAAACAATAAACAATAGAAAACAAAAGAGAGAAAAAAACAAAAGAAAGTTTTTTTTTTTTTTAACAAAGTATCAAAAAACTAGCAAAACATTATAAGGTAGATGTATAAAATCAAAGACAGGAACAAATCTGCATTGGTTTTTGCCAGGATTCCAACAGATTCTGAAAACCATTTAGAGAAGTCAAGGTCGAGAGCTTCAGATCTTTTTGTAAGATATTCCATGAAGCAGGAGCAGAGTAGGAGAAGGCCCTTTTTCCAAGTTCAGTCCTCACTGACGGAACACTGCAGGTAATCATGTCCTGAGAGCGCACGCTGTAGCTGCACTCACGCAAAGACATGTAGGAGGAGATGTATGAGGGCAGCAGACCAAGAAGTGATTTAAAGATGAAAATGTACCAGTGGAAGAGTCTGCGTGAGGTTAATGATGTCCAGTTAACCAGTGAATACAGGGTGCAGTGGTGGGTACGATAATCACAACCAGTTATGAATCTTAGTGCACCATGATAGACAACATCCAACATCCGCAGGGTGCTTGTAGGAGCATTCATGTAGAGAATGTCACCGTAATCAATGGAGGGAAGGAAAGTCACAGACACAAGGCGTTTCCTGACATTCAGTGATAGACATGATCTGTTTCTGAAAAAGAAACCCAGTTTAACTTTCAGTTTCTTTACTAGGTTTTCCACGTGGAGTTTAAAAGAGAGATGTGAATCAATCAGGATACCCAGATATTTATAGGAATCAACAAACTCAATAGAGACACCATTTGAAGATAAAATCAGAGGAAGATCTGCTGGGACCGACTTCCTATTTGAAAAAAACATCCCTTTTGTTTTATCAGCATTTAGGACAAGTTTCAAAATGGCTGCTCCTCGCATCAACAGTGAGTGAAAGAGTTACTTTTTACTCTTTTTCGCTGTTCTTTGTGGTTTACTCAGCCGTAACTTCACACTAACACATTCAGGCACTGTAGTTCTTTACAGTAACGATAATGATATGTTTAAACAGCCGCTGTGCGTCGACAACGGCACGCTAAACGGGTGTGAGGCGGCATTGTTGTTGTTTAGCACAGTACTCGTTTTAGCTGTTCAGCGTTCATTTTTCATCATTAACTCAGTAACACATGTCGTACTTTACAGTGATTATTATACAATAAGTCGCCTAATAATTAGAGGGTGTTTCTAAGCGGTTTGTGTTTTCTAAAGAACGTGATTGTTGTCGTGTTGATGATGTAGCTGCGTCGGAGACCTGCAACCTCGTTGTTCTTTGTTCACCTTTACATGTGTTTTTAGCTAGTAAACTAATGTTTTGCACCATAAACTGTTTTTAAAAGGTCTATCAAGATTTATCTTGGCTTGTCAGGGTGGGAATCCAGTTTAACAGAATCAATTATTTAGTTTAAAAAAAATGCAAAACTTGAAACCCAAACCATCCTGTCAATCCACAGCTGTGTGTGTCTGTGTTGGGTGTGTGTGTGTGTGAGAGAGAGTGAAAATCGACCTTATTTATAATTATTATTGTGGGTTAGTTTTGTGAGTTACTGTCATCTGTGATTTGTTGTTAACCATGTGTATATTTCTTTGCAGTTTATGTCAACATGAAGATGAACATGTTCCTGGACCCGAGCAGACAAACCTGTTTCCCTGGTCCCTTGCATTTTGCCAGCTGCTACTGGAACAGTGTCTTTGTGTCCAACATTACTAAGTAAGATTTTTGTGAAGTTAGTTACTGTATTTTGATTTAGTTTTAGCTGGTAGCTCATTTTACTGAGACCTCAAATTGTACCTGTGCCTTGTTGTCATACGTTATTAAAAACAATTTGAAATAACAAATGCACAAATTCTTGTCTTACTTCACAATAAGTGTGTTTTTTCAGTTGAATAAAGGAAAGCAGGTAATGAAAAGAAACTACTTAGAATGAAAGTAAATTCAGTGTAAAAGAGGAACACCTCTGGTATTCAAACACGACAATTTGTCATGATGCACTGCATAGTTTTTCATCAATATTTTTGGAAACCGATGTACTTGCAGAGAAACTAGTGCTCTCATCGGGCAGAGTTTTAAAATTACTACATAGAAATGCTTTATTTAAGCACTGACTTTTAAGCAGGTGTTATTGTTGTGGGAAACTTAAGTTTTGCAGCTGGTTTTTGAAGCTGTAAAATGTGTTTACCTATACCAGCTTATGTTTTTGGCGTGGTTTATCCACACAGATATAAATGACAGCGAGAGAGTGGCATGTCAGATAAACACATTTAATCAAAACAGCACTATAACAACACTAGAACATTTTTTGACAAGTTATGACAAGCTAATACAAGTACAGCATCCACACATCACAGTAAAGAGTAATTTAGTCATTTTCATCCTGCCTTGGACAGCCGTTTGGGTGATCCTGACACACTGGTGAAGCCCCAATGCAGAGGTTATGCAGAAGGCAGGCTGCCATGATGACAATCATCACCACAACATCAATTCGTTAGGCCAGGGGATGAAGGTGTGTCCCATTGTGCAAAATGGCCTTCAGTACTTCCATGATGATCCTGTGTGCTGAGGACTGCGAGACCAAATTTGTCAGACATCTCCCTGAAGCTGTTCTGGTTGGCCATGTACCACAGGAACATCAGGACCTTCTTTTCTACAGGGACTGGTGCTGCACCTTGACAGTGCTCCTTCCTCCTGCAGCTGCATCATTACAGATGTGAACTGGGTCTTGTTGACTCTGAAATGACGCACAAACTTGTTGTCATCCATGTTCAGCATCACCTCCCATAGTCTTCATGATTATTCCATGTGTCCGTAGGTTTGTGTGTATCAGCAGCATCCTAAAATACAAAGAAATTAAATTGTTTTGTTACTATGGACCATATGAGTCTGAAATAAAGTTTTGATTGATTGAAGTTTAATAACAATTTTAACAATAAACCGTAAAAACGTCTGCTAATGGTTTGAGGTAGTAAAAATAAAATAACAATGTTCAGCACTTTCTGACTTTATTTATCTAATGATAACTTCTGTACTGCTGCTAAAAGAGATCGAATTAAAACTAGATGTAAGAGCCTCAAGACCAAAATTAACAAAAATAAGCTTATTTATTTAAAAAAAAAACTACTGGTTAAAACAACATACCTGGTTAACATTTCAAGAGCCTCAGAATTGCTTTTCAACTTCGCTGCTGGTCTGGAAACCTTTTTTATAATCCAACAAAGCAAGAACAACAACAGCTTCGTAGCGGGCGTCCATCTTGTTTTCGTCATCGTGCCGACCATAGATATATATATATATGTGTATATATTATCTATGGTGCCGACAAGCTGGAACGCATTCAACTCGGAAAGACGTCATTCCAGGTTGGTAATTACGACCTCCGAGGCAACTGGAACGCAGTTTTAGTGGACACCTCGTTGAGTGAGCTTCCGTAGCGGCGGTACGTCAGAGCGGCCGCCATATTGGATGTGGCAGAACTGCCGGTCAACTGAAGGAAACGGACTGAACTTCATAAAGCACCGTTCTACAAAGTGTTTTATGTTAATGCCTGTCATTCTGAATGACAGGCATTAACATAAAACACTTTCACACACTAATATATTTGGAAAACAAACCAAAGACAACATTAAGTTACAATTTCATGTATATTGGTCTGTTTATGTGGGAAAGTAGGAAGGAAACAAGGACTAATGGAAGAAATGTGCTTCTGTGTTATATAATACTGTAATAAATAATCAAATGTTAGCTTCTTTTTTCATTTCTGTTTTGACATTTGGAAAACAGTGCATGTAAAAGTTTTAACAACTTTATATTTGATGAAATAAGTAACTGTGGGGTTAACTGTGGGGTTACAAATAAAGTCCAGTTGTTCTGTATTGAACGCCTTTTTTGATTTTATCATGTCCTGGACGACTGAGAATCTACACCAGCATAACTGTGGTGAAACAAATGTTTGCCTTAAAGGGCCACTAATTTTTTTTTTAATGTAAATTGAGATCGAAAAATCAGATGGGGACACTGATAAAATATTTACAAATTATCAATAAATACTGTTTGATATACTTTGGCAGCACGGTGGCACAACTGGTAGAGCTGCTGCCTCTCAGCGAGCAGGTCCGGTTCAAATCCCGGTCTGGGGCCTTTCTGGGTGGAGTTTGCATGTTCTCTCCGTGCATGCGTGGGTTTTCTCCGGGTGCTCCGGTTTCCTCCCACAGTCCAAAAACATGCATGTTAGGCTGATTGATAACTCTAAATTGACCCTGGTGTGAGTGAAACAGGTCCCTCTTGTAAATGAGTCCCCGCGGCTCAACGGGCTAGCCGGTTGAATTGAATGAAAATATTAAATATTGTATATTTAAAATAAGGCAAAGCCCTTACTGAAAAACAAATCTCTCCAAATACTGTTTTCCTCGCTTAAGCTAATATGTAAATTATGTAGAGGTGTGGGGCAACACACCAAAAAAAAAAAGTAATGGAACTTTTAAGTTGACCGAGTGTTGGAGAAAATCTCAGTTCTCTGACGTTATTTACTCAAAACAAAAACAAAAAACTCAACAGCAAGAATTTTAATCGATACTGTACTTGCAAAGTCAGATTACAGGATAATTTACATAAATATACAAATTTCACATACATAGATATTCATGAAAATCCGTCACAGAATAAAGCCATAAGTTGCGTTATCAGCTCAGACAAGTTCACAGAGCTCAGGGAGTGTCCTTGATGCCAGCTGCAGCACACTGTGCACTTCGTCTACCCAAACATATGGTTCATGGGCAGAAAGTGTCTTGTGAGATGGTTTCGGCTGGTTTTGGGCTTCTTGTTCTCAGGGCAGAGAGGAAGAATGTTCTCAGCCATAATAATAAAAACATCCATTGACCAAAACTTCTCTGACACTGAGGTATGAGGTGTGATAGGTCAATCTGCACACGTCAAATGTACGAGAAATAAAAACTAAAACTTGTATCATGGCAAAAGGAGTGAAGTCATTTTATTTGTTTTTAATATGTATCTGCAACAAGGGGGACACAGGCAAAAAGCGACTGACGAGTTGATGAAAATTAAAACAACAAAAAATAAAGTACATTATTATCAATGCAGAGTTCCCACCTTTATTTCCCCAATAAGCAAGTTTTTTTTAGTCTAAAGCAACTTTACAATATAAAGAAACGTAGGAAGGAACCTCTTATTTTAATACACAAGACATTTAGGATCTGAAGCTACCCGAACAGGATACAAAGCAACTTCCCGGGGACAGACTGCCTCATATTCAATAGACCCCTTTCACGGATTGCGCAATACCGGAAGCACCGCCATTTTGGAGATACTCGCGCTGTAAATACACAGTAGTTGAAGTCGGAGCTCCAGTTTTATTTCTGATTTGACCTTGTTGTCTGTAAAACAAACCTCTGTAAAGAAGACAGAAGCTGCAGGAGAGTATGTGGACCAGCTTCAGCCTGCAGCAAAGGAACGTCATTTGGATAAAATACAGATAATTGGCAGCTAAGACCCATACCGGCTGTCCAACATGTCAGAAGATGAGAAGACCTTACCAGCTGTGACCTACGCAGACATTGTGAATTATTTGGTGTTTGGTGATTTATATTTAATTTTTAATTTGTGTGTGTACATATAAATATATTTTGGGTGTGTTTTTAAACACACACTAGCTATGTATTCTTATTGTAAATGTATGTGACTCATCACATCAGTCTGAGGATTGAAGCAAATTTTGTCAAAATGATCTTAGATCCCTGTTTTTTAAGCTACATTTGATCCCTGGATCAACCAGATCTGAGCGGTTCCAGAGAGCAATGCCTTGATTTTCCTTATTAATCCAGACTAAATGTGTGTTTCAGTTCATTTTATAGAAGCTCTGTGCAGAACTACCTCAAAACATATTTTTTAAATAAACATGTGAAGTACAATGATGGCTGACAAGTGTTATTCAAAATGTTCAACTCTTGTACAGTGTTTCAACACAAATTATATAAATAACAGCTTACACTCTATAAATCTAATTACAGTAAGAACTTTGAGGTGCATTCTGCAGACATTTATCTTTTAAGATAATAGTACGAATGGTTGTCTTTATATAGACCTTTTTTACCTTACAACTACTTTGAGTTTGGCAGAATATTTTCTAGTCAATACAAAAAGTGCACAAACAAAATGGTTAATGATACATAATGTCATTTATTCTGTTTAAAAGAGAGGTTTTCTAAATCGACGTGAGCTATACAGTATCAGCACCACTATGTGAAACATATGTTGTAATATGTAAGTCGTCTTGTTTGCTCACGTCTGTGTGATATCCATTACAGAAAAAGCATAATCAAAATTACATTCATCAAATCAATACATAAACAGTAATGATATAGTAATTCATGCTCAAATAAAGAGTGCAGTGAATGAAAAATCATGTCTGCCCCATATTTGCAAAAACAACTTCAAAGTAAAGGTGGAACAATGTAAAATAAAAAAGGTTCACATCAGCTATCACTCTTCTATCCACTTGTTCTTTTTACAATTCATGCAGCTACTCATAACCCACCAAAGGTGATTAACCAAGGCACAGCACACAAAGCCAATCATATCGATTAATGCAACTTTTTCTGGATATCTACATGTTTGAAAATCAATAGGTAGAAGAGGGCCATTCAAGATTGTGTATTTTTGTCTAACACAGCCTATGACACGTTCAACATGGATTCTAACATGTGCTATTTGCCATGTTTTTTTTTTTAGTTCTTTTTTGTCGTCGGTTGAATCGTTCAGCTGCCAGATGTCATCCCATCATCAGCACCAACTGCACTCTGCAGCACACGTCTTCAGTGATGCCTGGATTCAGTCTGGATCATCCTTGCTGTACAATGGAGCACGTTTGCCTAAGAAAAGAAAAAACATAATAAAATAAAAATTACTTAAATGAAGTTGTAAATAATTGGTGTGTTAATATGCATATGAATTTCAAAACAGGATTTACAACATAGCACCGGATTGTCAGTTGTCAAACAACACAAGAACAGTTAATTTAGGTTATTGTATGTGCTTCTTACATATTTAGTGTTTGTACGTATTTTTTGCTTTTCAACTTGAGAGCTAGGTGTGTAGTTTATCATGACAGTGCTCTTGTCATGAGTGTCATGTCACTGTCATGACATGTCATGACAGTGCTCTTATGAATTTTGAATAATCAGCATAAACAACTCAACAACTGAAAGCTTTGTTAAGCTTTCAGTTGTTGAGTTGTTTATGCTATTTGTAAAAAACAAATAACTCAACAAAAAAATTTAACGTTCCATGTACATTTTATGCAGCACAGTTAAAGGATTGTAATAATAATAATAATCATTTTATTTAAAAGCGCCTTTCAGGACACCCAAGGACACTTAACAAACCAATTCAGTTCAAACATTATCAGTGACAAATTGAAATATAAAATACATAAGGATTATATAATATAAAATACATTTAGTAAAGTTAATGATAAGTCTAAAGAGATGTGTTTTCAGGGCTGTCTTGAACAGAGAAAGGGAGGTGGTGTTTTGAAGCTCTGTCCTCGTGCTCAATAAACTTATGATTCGTGTAATGCCCTAATTCACTATAATCTACTGTAAGAAATATATTACCTGACACAAAGTGTGCAGAGCAAATTCGGATGTTGCTCAGTGTTTTTCAATCCAAGTTCTGGTTTAGGCTGGCAGCCACAGACGTCGACGTTCCTCTGATAACTGCTGAGTTACTTCACCTTGATTTGTGATCACGAGTGGTAATCTGTAAAACAGAAGGTTTTTCTCTCAATCTGACCGATTGTGGCAGCCATGGACACGACAATAATTCACCATTTTTTGATTTTGTGTGACCAGACACGACGCACAACTACAATAGCTTTGAGGCTAACACAGCTATGTCGCCAAGATGGCTACTTCCGGTATATTTCCAGGGTTGATGACGAGCCGTGAAAGGGGTCTATACTGCTCTGTCATCAAGAGGAAGAGGAGGAACTGAAGTGAAGAATCTTTGACTCAACCCCCTCCCTGCCCTTTAATGTTACAGTATTATACATCAGCACAATAGAAATACAGAAATGATCAACATTGTGACGGCTTTACTTACAGGACAGATAGTTGGACTGCATTTTATACAACAATATTTCAAAGTATGGGGAGGAAATGCATGTTCTTTAACTCTCCACCTCCTCTTACTTACACAAATAGTTCCTCTGCCCCTTCTTTAAATAGATTTTTGTAAAAATCCTTCATAGTAAAGTATGTACTCTGGTCCCTGGAGTGTCGGATTGAGAGCCAGTGTTTTGAATGAGCTGCAGTCTGAGCTGGACAAAAAGGGCAGTTTTTAACCACCCTGTCCGAGTCCAGCCAAAAAATATAATTTTAATAATTATCTCCAAACAAGATTCAAGAACAGAGGCAGATGTGTGGAGTTTCTGAGGACAGACTTGTCCCTCGCTTGTCTACAAATCATTTCCATCGTGGTGGACCTTGTGACGCTCTGATGCAGTGCAGAGACCCCCCAGAGTCCGTCTGTTATGAGGTGAACTAGCATCGTAGTCTATAGCAGCTCCGCTTTCTCCTCGTCTGTTCATCCTGAGCAAAAGACCATCTCTCTGCACAAATACCTCAATCAGATCGTTACTGACCAAACTGGTAAATTGTGATTTGAAATATCAAAACATGTCAATGATATCAAAATGCATTTTACAATATTTACAAAAAATACAAAGATTAGAAATCAAGATGGGAGTTGTAGAAAAATAATAATAATAGAGCGGGTAGAGGCGATGTGGAGCCTGATGAGAAGGTGAAGATGGAGGGGGACTCCACTGGTTGGTCAGCGGAGCAAAACCTTTGCTGCTTCCTGAACTGCTAGTGTCAACGGAGACTCGGAGCTGAACCAGCAGGCAGACCTGCTGCTGTCCCACCTGCTGATTGACACCCACCACAAACATGCACGACATGAACTAACCTGCAAACAAACAAGACGATCCAACGTCAGCAGAAACAACAGAGCACAAACTTTGTGCACAGCAGAGTGGAGTGACCTCAGCAGTGTGAGTGGGGTCAAAATGTGACGACTTCAGCTCCTCTGGGGCTCAGATGGGAAAGGGGGTGGGGGGTCTAATCATGTCAGACAGACAAGTCACTCCTGAACGTTAAGGCTGAAATATACCTGGGCGTCCTCCCTTACGCCACTCTACACGCGCATTTTGTGTGCATGCGTTTCGCTGATATAGCTTCAGAAGCTACGCTTTTCAAATCCTTGTTGTTTCGCTCCAAATCCTGGTTGTCATGTGAGCAGCCGATTGGTCACTTGCTGACACGCCTACTGAAATGATTGACAGCTCGTCAGCTCACTCTATGAGCAGCCGGCTGCGGTGTTCTTCTGCGGTGTTCTGCTGCGGTGTTTCTACTTTATATGTTATAAAAAGTTCTCTCAGAAATAAAAATAATAACAGGGAGCGCTTTTCCTGCAGCCCACCAGGGAATATAAAGCCTCGCGCACCCAGGTAGGACCTGAATTCATTCATTTCAGTCATGAGTGAACGGAGGAAGAAGCGATTACTTGACTTTAGGCAAAAAAAACAAAAGAAAAGGCCCGATCAGCGATAAAGAAGAGGAATTTAATTCATTTGTGTAACATACAAAACAGTCCGGCGCCGGGGAAGTTTATGGTCAGACACCGCGCAAGCGTGCGCGGTCGTAAAAAAAAAGCTTTGCGCGTTCGTGCCCTGAGGGGCTATGCGGGGCTACGCTTTTGCCTTGACGTACGTACGTGGCGTATAGGGAGAACGCTCAGGTATATTTCAGCCTTTAGAAGCTATCTTGGCTAACAGAGTCCCTGACACCGGTCACGTCTGAGATATATCACTGTAAGACAGTAAATCTTCCAAAACTCTCATTAATAAACCCTCCCCGAATAAAAAGAAACTACAGATGTTACCTGATCGCGCAGACATAATTTAAAAATACATACATAGCTACGTGGCCTGTATCGCGGCTATTGTGTTAGCTATCTGATTCGGCTAGCTTGTTAGCAGCGAACAAACATAATCTGCCGTGATAATTGGCTTTATACACTCAAAGTGTATAAAGTAAAACAACATGAACTCACGTAAAATAAATAGTTTATAATCTAAAACACTACACACCTCCGATTATGTTTACACAAAGACTTACTCATCTCCTGGACAGTCTTCCGATGGTCCCTGCGTTGTTTCGACATGGTAGCTCCTGTGGGACTTTCTTCTGTAGATTTTCTTTTAAAAATAGTAGGAATAGCATCCGGTTTTAAAAGTCTTCTGAATCTTACTGGTAATCCTAAAGATTCTTTTATACCAGGTGCTGAAAACAATCGGCAGTGAAATGGTCGCTGCAGACATACGACTCCTGGAACCCACCGGTCCTTGTCTGGTCCATTCTTGTCGAAGTTTGTCATCTTTTGGAAATTTGTGAAGAATCACTTGTTCACTGCTGATATTAGAACACACAAATGCGCTACAACGTGACGGCATTTTTCAAGTTACACAAATAAAAGAGGCGATCCTTCAGGAAATGAATGAGTATGGCAAGCAGTTAACACACCTAACAAACAGGCAAGGCTCTGCCTTCTGCCCGTTGTCACGTCACACTGATGTGATGACGTATTGCGGAAATGCGCGGAATTTTAGGGGCGTATCCCAGCAAGTACCAGAGAAAAAATTAGCATAATTTAGAATAAAATTTTATTTATAATTTATTTTGCAAAAACGAACAGAGCTCAATGATATAAGATATATATGTTCTGACAAATATGCAAATTTCCAACATCATGTCACAATACCTTAAAGCCTGTGTGTAAATTTTAAGTCTTCAGTTCAGCCAATCAGCTCATTATGCGCCTCTTATTGGTGCCGGTCTCCTCATCTCCTCTAATTACCCTTCATAAAGTCCGGCTTGATGTGAACAACTGCTCCTCACCTGAGTTTCCATCACCTCCACCCGGTCGGAGAACAGCTTCAAGTGAAGTTTTTGGGTGTTATTATTGATGACAAACTGACATGGAAACAACACATAAATTCTGTAAGAATAAAAATAGCTAAATCGATTGCAGTACTGTACAAAGTCAGAGACCTATTGAATGATAAAGCTCTGTATTTGTTGTATAACACAATCATTGTTCCACACTTAATCTATTGTATTGATGTTTGGGGGAAAGCGTGTAAAACAATCACAAAGCCTATTTTTGTATTACAGAAAAGAGCTGTAAGAATTATCACTAGAAAACATTACTGTCATCCATCCAGTACATTATTTTATCAACTGAAATTATTGAAGTTCCATGATTTGGTTGATTATAATATTTTATCAATTATGTATAGGGCTCAGAATAACGAATTACCTTTAAATATCCAAATGAATTTTGTTAAAAGACAAAGTTGTTATAATCTTAAGGGGACAGAGATGTTTGTAAAACCACAATTCAGAACTAGTTTGAAGGGACGTTCTACCTCAATCCAGGGAATTAGATTATGGAATGGCTTGGAGAATGTAGTTAAAAATGCCAAGTCACTGTTTACATTTAAGAAAATGATCAAAAGGAATTTGTTGAAAAAATATATATGAATTAGCATAATGTGTATTGTATCAATTATTAGTTATGTATTAGTATTAGTATTAGAAAATTAGAAAGAGTTAGTCATTTTGTACTGCTGGTGAAAGATTATTATTGTTTAATCTGATTGTTTGAAAAAAGGGGCAGATATAATAAGATTTATTCTTCTTTCTGCTACCTTTCATTTTTTTACATTGTGTACGTATCATTAATGGGATTGTCTTGTATTGTGTTTCTTTTGTAAAAAATGAACAAATTTAATAAACATAAACATAAGTACATTTAAAGGCATCTGAAAATTAAAGAAAAATAGGTGCATTGCAAGACTGTCACACCAGAAGAATGTGTATGACACATATGATTATGAATAAATCTTACCTGCAAAATTGGCGGTATATTTTGTACCTGCATGATGAAAAGCATAAAACAATAATTAACACTTTATCTCTCAGCATTGTACCTTTTCCGTCTGTACTGTCATAAAAAATGCTGTGGAAAAAAATATATTTTTTCTTGTTGAAAAAATCATTTATGGTTTTGGTGTCAATTGCACATAAAGAAATACACATATAAATTAATAGTTATGTGTACATTTTAAAAATTAACCTCAATTTGTGCTTTTTTTGCTTTGGCATAGGTGTGGTCATCAGCACACAGAGTCTGTAAAAATATAGATAAAGTATTTTCAAAGTCAAAGATGAACCCAAGTCCAAATACAGTAACATCAAAACTGCTTCAACCTTTTTAATTGTTCTATACTGATTTTGTTTCAGATTTTAAAAATTAAGCATAGCATAAAAGTGCATTGTGAACGGACATAATACAAATTGCATGATTCAAAACTACACATTGATGAATTTGAACTAAACTTTATCTCATATTTTGCCCTCTCATCAGCTTTTTTCACTTTCTCTCCTTTTGTAGTTCTTCTCTGGACCTTTGAAAAGGACAAATTGAATATTTTCTTTACAAAACTGACTTGTGTAACATGATGTGGTACAGTGCACCATTGTTACCTCACAGGGAAGTTTCACAGGAGAGTGAGAGTCCACCATCTTCGTATTGTCATTATGTCATTCTGTGGACATCACAGGTTCACATTTAATGAAATCTCCAACCGAAAGCATGCACTCTCATCTGTTTCCTTACCTCCGTGAAATCAAATGGTGCTTCCATCACAAAGTAGAGAGCATACTGTGGAGAAACATGTGATTATGTCTTCTGAGCGGACAGGTGGCTGTGTTCCCTGCAAGTTGGCATCTGGTGGCTGGACAGGAGTCTGTGCTGATGCCCAGCTGGACACCATGTTGACAGTCATAGTGTGTTTCACCAAATGATTCAGAAACCTGTCCCTTCTGTCAATGGTTAACAAACAGTATGGGCAATGAAAGTGAGATGTGTCTACTGGGTAGGCCACATCTGAAGATATGGAATTCTGCAATAACAAAAATAAATGAATACAATTTAAAATAACATCTATATAAACTACAGATATGTTTAAACAAGAAATGGTTCATTCCCACTCAAAATAAAGCAAGGACACAGTGTAATACAAACATACAACAAAAATGTAATAACACATCAGGAAATTTACAAATGATTTTTTTTTTTTTAAAGGCATGTCTGAAATGAATCACTTTATGTTCTTTAACATTATTCTTCCAGTTTTGCACGATTCAACAACTAATTTTATGAGTCACAATGGCTTCCAGGTAATAAATATACAGCAAACAATTAATTAAAATTGTGAAAGTAAAGGGGACAGCAATATAAATTTAACCTTATCCTCTATGAATTACGAATTTCAATAGTTTACAGCTGTTAATTATATGTTCAACCTCATCTAGAAAAGCGGTTTTTTGATTTACTATGTGAAAAAAGTTTTAAGAAGGTAAAAATACCTTTTGCTGACTTTGTGCGTTTTCCACTGTGGATCGTGTGGCCTAAAACCTCTCAACTTGCGCTTCTGTGATTATGAAAATAGCGCCCCCTTCATTTCCGGAGTGCAATAGCACCACTTCCGGGACTGACAGTGGTCCGTCTCCGCCCCGTTCTGCAGGCTGCAGCGAGGACCTTCTCATCTGACCCCATATCAGATTACCGTATTTTTGGGAGCACATGTCAACTACATTCTGTACCGAGCAAGGCTCTCGGAGGCACAGGTTTCATCCCTCCACCTCTGCCTGGCACGTTTTCAGCTGGGCCAGAGAGTCTCCCTCAAACTGTGCCAGTGTCTCCTGGGCCTCCTGGCAGCAGCCATTGTCTGCTTGCCTCAGGCCTTATTAAAAATGTGCCCTCTACAAATATGGCTCAACAAACAAATACTGTATATCCTGCCCCTCCCAGACGGACAGGGGGGATACTGATCAACCCAGATTGCATGAAATCTCTGGAGCCCTGGAGGGCCGCTTCAGTGTTCAGGACAGGCGTCACGCTGGGACGAGTACTGTCACGAGTACTACCACAGATGCTTCAAAAACAGGGTGGAGAGGTCTCTGCAGAAACCAGTATGCCCAAGGGGTCTGGAAACAGCAGGAGGCAAAGCTCCACATAAATTTCCTGGAACGGAAAGCAGTGTTTTTGTCCCTGAAGCATTTTTACAGGAAGGGACTGATTGCACAACAACCTGTCCTGATAAAATCAGACAACAGGGCAACAGTGTCCTACATCAACAGAGAAGATGGGACAAGGTCCCAATCCCTCCTCAGGTTGACACACAAGCTGCTCACGTGGGGCAGCTCCCGGATATTGTCGCTGAGGGCGACCCTCATCCCGGGCTAGCTAAACCACGGGGCAGACGCCCTCTCAAGAGGACCCCTCCTCACTTCAGAGTGGAGGCTGAACCCGTGCATCATGGACCAGATCTGGGCATGATATGGGCGGGCATCCGTAGATCCCCCCCGTCCCCCTGATTCAGGTGACACTGGAACGCGTACGCAGGGGAGCTTTCTCCTTGATACTGGTAGCTCTCAGGTAGCCACAGAAACCGTGGTTCCCAGAGGTGATCTCACTGTTGACGGGGACACCATGGCAGCTGCCCCCCCACAGGGACCTTCTGACTAAGGCCCACGGGTAGCTCTTTCACCCACACCCAGAATTGATTCAAGATTCAAGTTCCTTTATTATCCCCGAGGGGCAATTAGATTTGCAGTCAATAGGTGTTTTATTCGTGTTGTGGCAACTTTTGGCCTGGCCGCTGAAAGGAACCGGCTGATGGCCTCCGGCCTGCCCGGTAATGTTATAAACACAATACAGGGAGCGAGAGCTTAGTCAACTCAGACTCTCTACGCTTGTAAATGGCGTGTTTTTGAGGCCTGGTGTCTAGAGAGGAATATTACCTCATATTCCTGCGACCTGGTCCAGCTCCTCACCTTTCTACAGGACCTGCTGAAGGGCCGCTCTTTCTCCACCATTAAGGTCTTTTTGTCAGCCATCTCGGCATGCCATGAAGGCTGGGGAGGTAAATCACCTGGTGCCCACCCTCTCATGATACGTTTCATGAAGGGCGTACTAAGGAAAAGGCCTCCCAGCAGGACTCTGGCCCCTGAGTGGGACTTACAGTTAGTCCTGGACGCTCTATAGCCGTTTTCGCACTGCACGGCCCTCCCCAGCCCAGCTCGTCCCTGGTTGACCCAGAGCCCGGCCTGGCCGGCCCAGAGCCCGACCTGGCACGCCCTCGCTCATTACGCATTTGCGGAAAGCCGCTTGAAGTGGGTGGAGAGTTCTCTTGAAGTGGATGGAGTGTTCTTGTGTGTGCGCTTTGTGTGTGTTAAGAGGTGGAAAGAGAAGGGACGCCGCTAAAAAATATTTGTTAGCTGAATACTGTATACAGTATATATTAGTGTTTTTGAGTTCAATGTTGGTAATAACTGATTACAAATCAGCTTATCGTACACGTGCGTAGCAAGGATTTTCTGAGGGGCAATCCGTTAAAACATAGAGTGGACCTACAAAAAGCAAGATGCCCAGTAGCTCATTGGTTAATCGTTGGGTTGGCGCGTAGAACCTTTTCTCGATGCGGGTTCCAATCTCACTCGGTTCGGTTGAAACTTATTTTACGTTTGTCTTTTATTGGATAAAAAAATGAGGACTGAGATAAAAAAAAGGAGTTTGTGAAACTCCTTTTTTATGCAATAAAAGACAAACGTAAAATAAGTTTCAACCGAACCGAGTGAGATTCGAATCCGCGTCGAGAAAAGGCTTGGCGCACCAACCCAACGCTTAACCAGTGAGCTACTGGACATCTTGCATTTTGTAGGTCCACTCTATCTTTTAACGGATCGCCCCTCAGAAAGTCCTTGCTACGCATGTGTACAATCAGCTGATTTGTAATCAGTTATTAACAAACATTAAACTCAGAAACACTAATATATATATTCAGTTAACTTTTTTTTTAGGGGTTTCTGTAGTTAAATTTTAATGAAATTCAGCTCGCGCTGAGGTTGTTGTTAGAACGAGCTGATGACTCAACACGCAGCAGTCCCGCCCCTGCTACAAACAACGAATCAAATGTGAGCAGTACATGATGTCAAACTGGGCCGGGGAGCTCGGCCCGATCAGAACCTCCGTCGGTGGGGTTCCAAAACGCGGGCTCCCGCCGGCCTGAGAAGGCAAATGCGAACCACACGAATCTGGGTTAGAAGCAGGGTGGGGCCGGGGAGGGCCGTACAGTGCAAAAACGGCTTATGTGAGCCTCCATTTGAGCCTCTTAGAGTCAGAGAGTCAGAGTCAGAGAGAATTTATTGTCATTTGCACCGCATGTAGTACATGTGTTGAAAACGAGATTATGTACACAGGGTCCCAGTTACATCCAACAACAAATGCAAGAGAAATACAATAATAACATCTAGGATTAACTAAGAGAGACATCACATCAGCTAGTAATACACTAAGCCCTAATGTAGTAGAAAAACATCATTATAAACAGCAGCACGAACATGAGCAGATGGTTAGCAGCATTAAGATAGATTTGTTATCTTAGAAAACTGCTTTGCTCTTAACTCTTTGCTCAGCTAAACACGTGGGTGACCTCCACACTTTATCTGTACATCCAATGTGTACCTGGTTTGTCCCCAACGGGTCAAAGGTCACCCTGCGTCCAAACCCTGCATATGTGCCAAAGGTTCCAACTTTAAATCCCAGAAGTCTGGACTTTGAGCTGTCAACATTTCCTCCCCCCCCCGTCCTAACTGAAGGACAGAGGAGGCTGAACGCGCTCTGCCCTGTTAGGGCCCTGAGCGCTTACATGGAAAGAACTGTCAGTTGGAGGAAAACAAACCAGCTGTTTGTGTGTTTTGCTAATCCAGCTGCTGGCAGAGCCCTGTCAAAACAGTGCCTCTCACACTGGGTGACTGAGGCCATTAAGAGGGCATACAGCAGTAAAGGTCAGCAGGTGCCCAGTGGGGTACATGCTCATTCCACTCGAGGCCTGACTGCCTCATGGGCCCTTTACAAGGGAGTACCAGTAGCAGATATATGTGCTGCAGCAAACTGGGCCTCTTCAAACACATTTGTGAAACACTACAGTTTAGACGTCACAGCACGTGACGTAACTAAGGCTGTCCTTTCTACCACAAAGTAGTGAACAGCTAAATGCCTGCAGTCTAAGGCACAAGTTCTCACAAGCATGCATTTCCAAAGCATTTCAAGGGTGTGATTGAATTACGTTCCCATAGTCAATGTGTTGCACCGAGTGTACTGACTGATAAGGGAACTGAAAGTTATGCACCATAACTCATGTTCCCTGAAGGAAGGGAACGAGGTGCAACACATGTTTGCCCTTTCAATGCCCAAGCTCGGTGAAGTGCATCCTGAGACAAAAGGTGGGGCGTCAGCCCCTTTTATGCAAAGAAGGCGGGGCCTCATTGATGACGCTGACGCCCACCTGCCTTGTTCAAGGCGTGATTGTATTACATCAGGTGAATCGCGTGGCGGCGCAATTCCCATAGTCAATGTGTTACACCTCGTTCCCATCCTTCAGGGAACATGAGTTATGGTGCATAACTTTCAGGTTTATCCCCCGGGGGAAGCAGTCCCCCAGGGGAGCAGATGGTGGGGGTTAAGGGCCTTGCTCAAGGGCCAAGAGTGGGGCAAATGAGGGTGGCGGCAGGTGTGGGTGCTTCACCTGTACCACCCACATTTTGATGTTGTCGCGGGAGTTGAACCGGCAATCTTCCTATCACAGGCCCACCTTCTCTAACCTCTGCACCACCACTCCCTACCTTGTAGTTATTTACACAAATGTGGGCAAGATTTCCTCTAAATTCTGAATTATAAAAAAAACAAAAAAACATGGACAAACTGCGTTGTTGCCAAGATATGCTATTTTGTTGCAGTGCTGCGCAATTTGAGGAGCATGTCTCCCTTTGTGAATTACATAGATCCACAAAATCATTTTCAGGCCTGATTAGCAGAATTTTGTACTTATTTATGGTCACAAAATGTACATCTGTGTTTTTTTGTTTTTTTTTCATTAAGAAATACAGGTTGTCCCTGACTTACGAGCGAGTTCTGTTCCTACGAATCGCTCGTAAGACGAAAATTTGTATGTCGGAACCCGAAACACGTGTCGCTCGTAAGTCCGGATTTTTGGTCGTAAGTTGGAAAATGTATGGTAGCGCTGCGCCAAACACCCGTTTTTCAACACAAACGTACATACTGGTTCATAAACATGCACAGAGCTTTGTTTACAAATGGTTAGCTAACACACTTTCATCTGAAAACACATACCAGTGCTGTATTTTCTGTATTTTCTGTACAACTTTACTGTTCGTTAGTCCGCTCGTAAGTCCGAAACGTTGTATGTCGATGACGTCGTAAGCCGGGGACAACCTGTAAATTTGTAATTAAAAACATTTTCAAGTGGTCTTATCACAGGAACGCAGATAAAGAAAAAACAAGACTAAACAGATGCTACAGAATTCCTAAAAAGGATTACAAACTTTCATCCCAAAGATCCAGTCCCCCGGCACAAACAGAGTAATATTGTGTATGCTGTTCAGTGTCAGGAGGGCTGTGATCAGTCTTACATCGGGGAAACTAAACAGCCACTGGCCAAAAGGATGGCCCAGCACAGAAGATCAACATCATCAGGTCAGGACTCTGCAGTCTACACTCATCTCCAGGCCAGCGGTCACTCTTTCAGGGATGAAGATGTTCACATCCTTGATAGAGAGGAACGATGGTTTGAGAGAGGAGTAAAGGAGGCCATCTTTGTGAAAAGAAACCGTCCATCATTAAACAGAGGTGGAGGCCTCCAGGTTCAACTGTCCCCCTCTTACAATGCTGTTATTGCTAGTATCACTCAGCCAAAGGTGGGCGCCAGACCGCTCGGGAGCGCTAAAGCGCTAATCCGCTTATAGCGGACCTAAACAATTTGTCAGCGTTATAGCGGATTGACTAACTTTTATAATTCATAAGCGGATTTGCGCTATTTTTATTTAAAATGCAGTACCGCTAATAACTAATTATCTATCAGTAAAAACGAAAAAACTTATTTACGGGCTCTTAAATCAACCGGACGACTGCTCACAGACCATATCCTGTCAGCGCCGGATGTGGTCCGTGACAAAAAAGCGTCCCCCTCAGTCTCTTGGCTAGAGAGAGCGCTCTCTCTATAGCAGTTAGCAGCCAGTGTGTTACTCTGCAGCCTTATTGCTTGTTTTCGAAGAGTCAGACGAAGAGTTTTTAACATGGAGGGTGAACTTATGGATGTTTCTCAGCGGCCTACGCGACGCGTCAGCGCCTCATTTGCCCTGTTCAAAATGGCGGCGACCACAGAAGCAAAGGACTTTACAACAAAACACGGTAAAAACAATTATTTCTTTGCTGAGAAAAAATATATTTCTTAGCTGACTTTATAGCACAAGGTTTTTCTGAGCTTGACAGTTTCACGAAATGGTCAAATCTGCTGGATTAAAAAAAGTAGTTCGCCATTTGCCCTGTTCAAAATGGCGGCGACCACAGAAGCAAAGGACTTTACAACAAAACACGGTAAAAACAATTATTTCTTTGCTGAGAAAAAATATATTTCTTAGCTGACTTTATAGCACAAGGTTTTTCTGAGCTTGACAGTTTCACGAAATGGTCAAATCTGCTGGATTTAAAAAAGTAGTTCGCCATTTGCACGTTAGCGCATTAGCATTTAGTGTCCGCTAGCATTGCTAATACATAAGCGCTTTTGAAATTGCGGACCTAAATAAATTAATAAGTGCTTTAGAAATAGCGGAACTAATTTTTGGATTAGCGCTGCCCAGCACTGCACTCAGCCCTCTGTGAATAGCAAACAACCATCAGGGTGCTAACGATCCATTGTTAGGCTGATGGTCCTCCTTGATCATGTGAGCAGCTGGTTTCGGCTGTCATCAGCCAACTGGTTGATCCACTGTGAGAGGGTGCTATTTATAAGACTGAGCTGAATACAGCAGCTCAGAGTGAGGAAGTCTTTCGGACGAAAGACAAAACGTTTCTACAGTTTTTTTTTGCTTTGTTTTGTTTAGTTTTTTGAATATCCAGAGGACCAGACTTTTTAGATATTTCTACCTGGATTATTGAGCATGCATCAGGGTATTACAAACTTTCATTTCTTTCTCTGTTTTGTGATCTAGAAACAGCAGCGTACAACCACGTAGAAGCAAACTGCATAATCTGTGCTGAATTAAAGAGTCATTTGAATCAACAGCGCCTTTGCATGCTTAGCTATCTCCCCCTCTGCAGACAAAAAGAAATTGACCTGTCTCTTTAAACAAAGCACTGTCCTCTCCATTATTGTCAGCCTCAGAGATCCTGTTCCAGTCGCTTTGTGTTCAAGAGCGATAAGACGCTAGTGCACACTTCCCCCATAATGGTTGATCATTAACTGGGAGAGCTGCTGTTTCAAAGTCTTTAGAGTGAAAATAGATCCAACAGGGTGTTTCACTGTTTTTACAGGTTACATATCTAAATGTCTAAGCTTCACCATCTCCATGTGCTACAGTGAATATTCAATGAAAACCTACTGACTGGTTCATTTCTGCAGCAAATGTAAATTAAAAAGACACAATTGTTATGGTTGTTGTTTGATTCCTTCTCTCCCACAAGACACTAACACGCTCCCACATTCACACGTCGCTCTCTCCTGCTTGTGTGCTGCGTTTTATGGGAGGGTTAAACAAGAGCAGATGGTTTTTTTCTCACTGCCAACAGAATCTGTCCTCAGGGCCAGACCGCCACGTGGAGCGAAGAAGGAGATGAACTTCAGATAATCCTGAACTTCTCGAGACTCCTTGTTAGCAGACGCACATGAAGTCACCCTCTTGAACTGTTCAAGCTTGGACAGAAATGCTCAGCAGTCTCCTGTGAATGCAAAATGTGTCCTCAAACTGATAAAACAAGACACTAGGTACTGTAATAGTTTGCTGTGAATTTCTTGGTCATATTTTGCATGCAGCACAAGTTAAAGCAGTCCAGTGTAGAATCTCTTTAATATGAAATAAAAATATATTACATATTATTGTTGTCATTACTTGCTTAGTGAAAAAAGGACTAAAAAGGCCAGCAGAGGGCATGTTCTGTCTGAAACCAGCAAACAGATCTGACCATTGATGGAATGGAGATGGGGAAGAAGAAGAATGCAAAAAATGACAAGTAGCGACCACAACTGGACTCCCTCAAACAGGAAAGGAAAGCAGTTTAAAAAAATAAAAATAAAAAAAGGTGGATCTCCACACCTGAATGACTGAAACATAAAATTTGAAAATTGCTGCAATTTGACCACGATCTGCATTAAGTTTGACTTGAATCACTAAACTTTGCACAACTTTCTTTTTTTTTATAGGTCTGTTTATATCCTCACTATGGGCTAGATGTTAGCATTCATTCTTTCATTCAACCTTTATTTATACAGGTTAATCCCATTGGGTCTCTGGGACTGATTTACAAGAGAGACATGGATTTTAAAAAAAGAGTCATGGCAACAGTGACAACAAATGACACAATCGTAAAGGATGCATATTGAGAACAACAAATGAAAATAAGATAGTGTTTAAAATGAATCAAAAACAGCTAGGTTTTAAGGCGATTTTGAAAACTAAAAACAGGAACATGTCTGCATTAGTTTGTCCCAGAAACTTAGCAGATGTTTGAAGCCACTTAGAGAGGTCAAGGTCGAGAGCTTCAGGTCTTTTTGCAAGATATTCCAGGAAACAGGAGTGGAGGAGAATGCTCTTTTGTCTATAGTTCAGTCCTCACTGAGGGAACACTGCAGGTAATAATGTCCTGAGAGCGCACGCTGTAGCTGCACTCATGCAGAGACATGTAGGAGGAGATGTATGAGGGCAGCAGACCAAGAAGTGATTTAAAATGAAATGTAAATTAAATGTACCATTGAGAGAGTCTGCGTGAATGACCAGTTAAGATAATGTCATCGTAATCAATGGAGGGAAGGAAAGTCACAGTTACAAGGCATTTCCTAGCATTCAGAGTTAGACAGGATCTATTTCTGAAAAAGAGACCCAGTTTAACTTTCAGTTTCTTTACTAAATTTTCCACGTGGAGCTTAAAATAGAGGTGCAAGATACCCAAATATTTATAGGAATCGACAAACTCAATAGGAGCACCATTTGAGGATAACAAGTGAAAATACTGAGTTCATGCTCAATAATCCAGGTAAAAAGTCCAACAAAGTTCAGTCAGGTCCTCTGGACGGTTTCTTTTTTCTTTATTGCTGAAACGTTTCGTCCTTCATTCTAAGGACTTCATCAGTCCGAGGAGCCACAACAAACTCAGTCCCATAAGTGGCTCACTCACATAGTAGGCCAAGCAGTTTTATGATGATAAGATGGTTTCTAGAGCCCGCCCTATCCCCTGATGAAGTGATGAAGACCTTTGGATGAAAGACGAAATGTTAAAAAAAAAAAAAGTCCATGTTTAAAAAAAAGTTTACATAAATAAAAAACGTCCAGAGGACCTGACTTTTTACCTGGATTATTGAGCATGAACTTTGATGTTTTGAACCACTTTGGCATGACTGCCTCAGAGGAGTCGACGGGGGAGAGGGCGGACTCCAGAAACCATCTTATCACCATTAAACTCACTGAGTGAGTAAGCCATAGGAATAAGTTTGTTGTGGCTTCTCGGACTGACGAAATCCTTTAGATGAAGGATGAAACGTTTCAACAAAGACAAAACCATCCAGAGGACCTGAATTAACTTTGTTCTATACTGTACATTATTATGCAGTGGACTAGCTTTTTTTTACTTTGAAGAAGCAATAAAAACATACCCAAAGTCATTCACATTGTATCAAATGACAGATTTATATGTGCTACCATGACACTGTTTTTATTTCATTTCTCGTCATAAAACTATCAGTTACAACTAATTATTGGAAAGATTTTCAGCCTCCTGTCAAAAAAAAAACATTGCTAAGAAATCAAATTATAATCTGTGAGGACCGTGATCACATTTAGACACTTCTATTTAAAATATCTGTGTGGGTTTTCCCCCCAGATGTGTCTGTCAACCACAGATCCATTCTTAACATGTCATAAACTTACCGGTACATTACATGTTTGTTCTGCGGTTGGAGTTTTTTTTTATGTGTACTGTATGTTTGCAACTTAATGAAAGCACCAGACCCTGCTACAAAACCTGTTCTGTCACCTGAGGCACAGCTGTGTGAGTGACGGGCGCCTCTGGCTCTCAGGTAACTATAAAAACAAAACAGTGACGGCTAAAGCTCAAAGCTTAACGTAGATGAACCAAAAGGTGACATCAAGGTTAATATATGTATTTTTTAAAGTGATTTATAATTTTGAAAACCAGGTTTTTATCCTTGAGAAATTGAACATCTGGGAACACACCATTTCTTTACTCTGTTTTCATATCTTTCCATATTCGAAGGCAGTTTCATACATTTAAAGTGACCCCGTGCAACTCAATCCTACAGGAGACAACCGTGTTGCACAAATCTGCAAACGTCTTTTCTGGTGTTTTCAGAGATCCTTACTTGTTTTTTAGTTGTTTTTCAGTAGAGGCGTTGTGTTACTTTACCGTTCTCTTAAAAGTACCTCAAACTTTTCAAGTCAAGCAGCATACCTGACTGAATTTCTGTTTTCTTTTGCTTCTTTAGAAAGGCTTAGTGGGGTTAAGAAGGTTTCTTATCATATTGAAAACTATTCTTCATCAGCTGAGCCTCTGGGGAAAAGCAATCGTTTTCTTCAGAAAAACCTTTGTTGATCCATGTCTTCTATCTCATACTACCGGTACAACACACTCTTCTGTCACTCTTTGGGTTGAAAAAGTTTTTCAAAGGTGTGCAGTCGATGCTAATACTTTGGTTTTATCGCGTTAAATAACAGGCTGCTGCAACAGGTTTCATTTTATGTTCTTGGAAAATGATTTATCTAAACATCTGCACTTAAAAAAACAACTCCTAACTTTGCTTTAAGTGCGTAATCTAAAACAGACTGAGATTAAATTGATGTAAAGTATGAGTCGCATAATTAAAGTTCCTTTTACTTGTTTATTTGTTGCAAATGATTTGGTGTTTAAGTGACATTCTGCTCTTTTATTTATTTATTTTGCTATTTTATTCATTCAGGTTTCATTCAACCTGATGGTTTGATCCTTGCTGGGGTCACTTCTGATGCAAAGCCGCTCAAAGATTATTGGTTCGTTCGTGTCATGTGGTTTACTGGTGGGAAAGGAACAGATTGCCAGAAGCATAAACTCCAGTAGAAAGTTCAAGCTAAAAGAAAAGTGAAAAAAAATTTATATACATCAATGTAAGAAAACTTTTATTTGTTTTCATATTTATGGAGATATTTTTTAGATTTTTGGAGCTTTCATCAGATTAGTTTGCTTTTATTGGTGCAATCAGCTGACTGAACAAATGAAGAGGTCCATAAAGTCATATTTCCTTTTTGTTTAAAAAGGGCTCAGTTGAAAGACTATGAACAGTTATTATCTTACCTGTCGCACATGACTTTTTTACTGACCTTATTATGCTATTATGGACAACAGATTGGAGTGATCTCGACAGATTGAACACACTGTTGCAGTGAAGACGTTTACATTATATACCATGAAAATGAATTCCTCCAGTTATTAACACAGTTGTCTTGTGTCACTTGCAGTATTGTCCAATGGTTTGGTCCAGTGCTTCAGAAAAATACTTAACCAAACTCCAATTAGTCCAAAATAGAGCAGCCTGTCTTGCACTGAATTGTTCAATATATACAAATATTATCTGTGTGCACAAAGCATTAAGTTGGCCTTTGGTTAAAAATAAGGTTAAAATTGCCCTTTTATGCTTTTTAGAAAAATTGTGGTTTCTAAGATACCTAATGTTTTCTATAATCAACTTGTATTTAGCCACATTTTCCAAAATTTTAATACAAGGCATGCTTTAGAGGTTGTTTTACTCTTCCACCATGCAACAGGAATGCTGGACAAAAGATTGTTAATTTTAGAGGAATGAAAACATGGAACTCTCTTCCTTCATCTGTGTTAAATGTAACAACTGGGGGTCACCAACCTTTTCGAAACTGAGAGCTACTTCGTAGGTACGGAGTCATACAAAGGGCACCAGTTTGATAAACTCTTCGGAAATAACAAAGCGTAAATGGAAAAAAATGTATAATAAACATATTTTTAAGAACATATTTTTAAGATAGACATTTTAAAATATATATAAATACAAAAAAAAGAATAACTGAATAAAAAGAAATTTTAAATGCAGCTTAGTAGTGAGTTGTGCTATTTTTAGAACAGGTCCGGGGGCACCTCAAATGGTCCTTGGGGGCACCCGGGTGCCCGCGGGCACCACATTGGTGACCCCTGAACTGGAGCTTTTAAAAAAGCCCTGCTAAATGACCAGCTAATGGCTCGCCACTGTGGACCAAGACCAATGGGGTAGAGCCTGCATGATCAGCGTGTTATAAGTCAAAATGTTTAGTCAACTCTCAGAGCACTGATACATTCAGCATCAGGACATGCATGCTCCATGCTCAAAACACACGTACATTTGCATAACAAGACTGTTGTTCAGTTGATAAAACAGTGACAAACTAACGACGCTTTGCAAAAGTGAAAAAGTTTATTCTTAGTTAACGTAGTGTTCTTTCACATCAATACATGTATGTTGATTTTTTTTTCAAAGTTTTTTTCAAGGTTCAAGGTTCTTTATTTGTTATACACACCACATGTGGCACATGTGGTGGAACAAAATTGTGTGCACAGGGTCCCAGTTACATCCAATATAAGTATAAAAATGCACAAGAAAACCCACAATAAGATCAAAATATGAACTAAGAAAAACGTTAATAAAAATACACAAAGTACTAGTATAAAAACAATATGCGGAACAGCAGCACAAACATGAGTCTGTGTGAGCAGATGAGTATGAATGAGCACAGCAACATGAAACAGATCAGCAGCAACATGAAACAGATCAGCAGCAACATGAAACAGATCAGCAGCAACATGAAACAGATCAGCAGCACAATGTGATTTTTCAC
Source organism: Garcialebias charrua (assembly GCA_038048925.1). Lineage (NCBI taxonomy): Eukaryota > Metazoa > Chordata > Actinopteri > Cyprinodontiformes > Rivulidae > Garcialebias > Garcialebias charrua. Next base: position 10,703 of record JBBPBX010025298.1, on the reverse strand, counting down.
AGTGATTATTCTGGTTAGATATTCATGAGTCTAACAGCCTCAGGGTAGAAGCTGTTCCTCAGTCTAGTGGTTCTACACTTAATGCTCCTCAACCTCCTTCCTGAGGGGAGTGGGGCAAAAAGTGTGTGTGCTGGGTGAGTGGGGTCCTTCATGATGCAGGTGGCTCTTCCTGCATCTGGAGGTGTAGATGTCTGTGATGGTGGGGAGACTGACTCCAACATCTTCTGTGCAGCCTTCACCACTCTCTGCAAAGCTTTTCTTTCTGCAGCTGTGCAGCCTCCATGCCACACATTGATGCTGGAGCACAGGATGCTCTCCACTGTTTTTAAGCCTGTTAATGGACCCTTGTTATTAGTCTAAACTGGACAGACTTCTTCCCTTTTCTTCAAACTCGGCGCTCTATGACTAATGTCACAGTTGATAATAGCATTTTGAAAGAGCATCGTTTCAGCAAGGACCAGACTAACGTTCCCACAGAAACACAAAAAATCGGAACAATCCATTTTAAATTACAAATACGGCATTATGAACCACTGTTCTCCAGCCTTTTTGTCTGTGATGATTTAAAAAAAACTATGAGTGTTTATGATAAAGGTAACACAGTACCTTATATGGCACATCACACGCCCGCCGACGAGCTGTAACAAGACAAGCAAAGACCTTGTGCAACATTTGACCTTGATTTTTGTGCATGCCATTCCCTGTAGTGATGCTGCATGATGCAAAGTTCATACCATAATATGTCCTGCTTCCAATGGGCATACCCGCTACCAGTTTATATGTCCTACATGTCACACCGTCAGTGCAGTTACAACATGCGCTCTCAGTACACGATTACCTGCAACGTTCCCTCAATGTGGACTGAACTTGGCAAAAGGGCCTTTTCCTACTCGGCCCCTGCAACCTGGAACATCTTGCAACAGGAAACCTTGATTTCTTTACAGGGTTTCAAACATTTGATTTCAATAGAAAAATCAAAGCAAATATGTTCTTGTATTTAGTATTTCACCCTGATTTGTTGTTTTGCACACTACACACATTTTAACTTTTTTTTTAACTGTAGTTTATTGTTTTCATTGTTTACTGTTATTGTTGTCTGTACTTTCTATGTTCTGTCTGGAACAGGTCCCACTTGTAAATGAGGCCTCATGGCTCAATAGCCAAATGAAAGTTGAATGAATGAAAAACTGGACCAGGAATAGATTTTAGAGGGTGTTTTGTTTGTGTTAAACACTGAAGGTAAAGTTTAATTGTGAAAAGGAAAACAGCCTCTCCAGGCATTAGCCCTAACAAAGCAAACACATCTTTATCACTGATTGTTAATGACGTTTTCATCATGTACCCCGGATAAGCTCTGAAGCAGGAACCAAAGTTTGAATCCTGAATAGTTGTAGTGTTTGGGAATGGTTAATCAAGAGGGATGGCACCATGTTTCTAAAACCTTCTCTCCCTCCATCCTCATCGTTGTAAGAAGCCGTGAACTTTGTGTGTTGCAACTCTTGTCTTGAAACCAAGGGGAGTGTAATTTCACGATCCTCCTGAGCTTCCATCGGACGACACCTTCACGGCTTCCGTGAACAGAGAAGTTTAAAAAAATCAGTGAGTCATAATCCACGCAAAGCTTTAACTTTATTGTTTGCACAGCAGGCGAGCTGTCAAACTGAACGCAGCCGAGTAAGTTCTTAAACGTGCACAGGTTTAACGAAAAGCGCAGGAATGTAAAGCAAACACTGTTAAGCCAGCATTGTGTGAAGGTAAACACACACAGACGGTGATCATCACTTTTCAGAATGTGTTCGCACACTCCTGTTGAAAACAGCCACTTCTTCATTTGATCAATGAACTGTGGAGTTTTAAACGTACGACCTGTGTACGTGCAACTGTGTGACGAGTCAGGGGAATGGGTGGGGTGAAGAGCTACGGTAATCTGCTGGATTCACACAAGCCTTTCCCCACCCTGCCCAGGGCTGCACCACTAATCACCATGTGAAGGGGACTGACACTGCTAGATAGTCCAGCTGACAGGAAGAATGCATGGCTCCATTATAAATGTCACTTATATGACGAGTGATTAAAATACCCCACAAATTCAACATTATGGCTCTAAATGTAGTTTAAAAATATTGACAACACGAGTTTTTATTCAATGAGGGAGCTCAGCTGATAAATATGAATGACTATCACTGACAACAAAAGATGGAGGTGGATGATGTTCTTGTTTATGTCTGTGAAGAAGGTAATAATTAGATATATCTACAACTAATTTATCACAAATCAGATTCAAGATGGCTGCCACAGCCAACTGACTTTAAGAGGCTTTTACTTAGTCAGTTTTACAGATACTGAGCTTAAGTTTGGAATGGTAGTAGCTTAGAGTCATTCACAACACATATTTAGACAGCTTCTGCAAGACCTTTGTTTAGAATGTTGCTGTTACCAATAACTATATTTGAAATCAACTCTGTCTGTTAGCAAAATAGCTTATGATTGGATGGACTTTATTAAAACTTTCAGGAAATACTCATTGGATGTGCCTCGACAACTAAATATTTTTTGGTCTATATTTTTGGTCTATCTCAAATTCCATTTGAGATAGACCCTGTCTGACACACACAAAGGTTATAATTCAGCCAATTTCACAGATATTGAGCAAAATTTTAGTGTGGTAGTTACTGAGGGTTATCCACATACTCCAAATGCAACTCGCTGTGTTAAACCATTGTTTAAAACTTTAGCAAGCATGAAACATTGGTGGTAGCTTAGGGTTATCCACAACACTTCCTCTGAGCAGGGCAGGGGTTGTCAAACTTTTTGGGTTCAGGGACCCCCGACAGGGGAGAAAATGTTTCAGTGACCCTCCTCATAACACTCAGGTTTATTAAATAATTTTCTTCAATTTGTCTCTTTAATGCAATGGAAATATTTGTGTAACGTAAATACTTAAACTTTCAACTTCCAAAAAATACAGTTTTGAGCAAATTAACAACATAAAAAACCACTTTGAAATTTTACCTATTCACATAATGAACATAAATGTATTCTCCAAATTTTTACAGAAAACTCTTTACATAAAATTGAACAGAATCAGAATAGCAGTCAGACCAAGTAGCATCTTCATTTGTAAACTGATGGATGTCACAACGCAAATAGTGGGCAAGAGGGGTCCTGGGGGCCCCCTTCCCCCAGATTTTTTTTAAATAAAGTACAGGTAGTCCTCAACTTACGACGTTTCGGGGTTAAATGATGCATCTCGTAAAAATAAAAAATTTATTATTTTTTTATGTGTTTAAATGTTCTTGATTTTATGTGTACAGCACTTTGTTGCAGCTGTGGTTGTTTTAAATGGTTTTATAAATAAAGTATTATTATTATTATTTAGAAGCTGATTCACGCAGTTTCCGTCAGTTTTCGTCAGTGTCCGTCAGTTTTCGGCAATGTCCGTCAGTTTTCGGCAGTGTCTGCAGTTTTCGGTTAGCTTCGGTTAGCTCCGGCCTCGACAGCCGGCTTTGGACGGACCGTGTGTCCGATCAGAGGTTGCCTCACTCGGATAGATGAGCTGGAAACGCTCGGTGAACTCTGTGGACGTCTCAGGCGGAGGAACGGACTCGCGGCCTCGGATGTTGCCGGGACACCGAGCTAACATGCTAAAACGCGGAGGAACGGCTTCACTAGCTCCCAGTAAGTTATTAACTCTTTTTTCCCTTCATTATGGCTCCAAATATATGGAGCTAACATGCTAACAGGCCTTCCTGTAAACAGTTTGGACCGCGTGAAGCAGCAGGAAGCTGCAGAGCTCGGACGTGCAACGAGCTAACATGCTAATAGA
>JBBPBX010025297.1:15027-31060 GCA_038048925.1 Garcialebias charrua | reverse complement strand
ACTCATTAAAATGTATTCGTCCTTTTTCAAACAATCAGTGATTTATATGTTGAAAGTGTCTCCATGTTATCAAGATATACAGTACATGCAAGTCTGATGGCATTGATGTTTCATTGCGACCTTGAAAATGCTCCAGACATAGGGAAGGCCCAGCAACGCCTCTTCAATCTGAGGAGATTAAAAAGAGCTAAACTTCCCCAGAGGCTTATGTTGAACTTCTATCACTGAGCAGTGGAAAGTGTGATTACGTACAGATTGCTGATGTGTGTTTCCAGCTGCACTAAGGTCCAACAACAGGCTCTTCAAAAGGTGGTCAAATCAGCAGGAAAGTTGGTGGGACTCACCTCCCGGAGCTCACCGCTGCTTTCTTTTCTCGCTGCCTGAGCCGAGCTCACATAATTTAATACTGGTCACACCCAGCACACCATCTGTTCCAACTACTGCCCTCTGGACAAAGGTATAGACCCATTTGTGGCCACCAGAATGGCCCACAGCCTCTATCCCGATGCAGTAAGGCTGTTGAATGAACAACCCACTCCCTATGTTCTGCCTCCATTACCCAGTCTTTCACGTGATCCTTTGTCGCCATACATTTACAAAAATGATGACTGGACTTGCTCTCTTCGGGTCAAGGATGAGGTTCTGCCTCAAGTGGAGGAGTTCAAATATCTCGTGGTTTTGTTCATGAGTTAAGGAAGAATGGAGCATGAGACTGACAGACGAATTGGTGCAGCATCTGCAGTATTGCGGACTCTGCGCTGGTCCGTTGTGGTGAAGAAGGTGCTACTAAACTGTGAGGCAAAGCTCTCTTTATACCAGTCAGTCTACGTTCCTACCCTCCCCTATGGTCACGAACTGTGGGTAGCGACTAAAAAAAAGAGATTGTGGATACAGGCAGTTGAAATGAGTTTCATCTGCAGGGTAGCTGGACTCTCCCTTTGAGATAGGGTGAGAAGTTCAGCTATCCGGTGGAGACTCAAAGTAGAACCGCTACTCCTCCAGATCAAGAGGCGCAAGTTGAGGTGTTTTGTTTTTTCTCTCCCTTGTCCTGTTCAGTATTGTGGCACTCAGAATTATTGTGTGAGTGTCGAGGTGATGCCCAACAGATTTACTTTCACAAGCAGAGCATTGTGGCTGGCCTTAATGCTCCACTTGATATATAAATAAAACTTTATTATAATTTGCTTTGGGTTTGTGTAAGATGCAATGGACAGGGGATGAAAAGACAAAGAAGAAAACAATGCTAGAAAAGTGAGAGAAGGGGTAAAAGAGAAAGAAGGTGATAGGAGTAGAGGAGAGAGAGAGGTATAAATAGAACACAAATCATCACCATTGAAGTCTGCCTCTAGACTTGCGGAAAGAAAAAAGACAAAACTGAGAAACCACAGCAACAAAACATAATATACAGTATGATACATATGACATCATTAGAAAGTCTTTTATATGGTACATGGTGATAATACAAGATGTATTTAGTGGCCACCACAACCCAACTGATAAACACCTGAATCTAAACACCTGTGTGAGCATGCTTGTCACTATGAGATTTCTCCATAAGAATGTTCAATAGCTGAGTTGAGCAAGTTGAGGTGGTTAATGCATCTGGTAAGGATGCTCCTTGGGCACCACCCTAAGGAGGTGCTGGAGAGACTCTCAGTTGGCCTGGGAACGCCTTGGGGTCCTCCCAGATGAGCTGGAAGAGGTGGCTGTGGAATGAGATGTCTGGGCATCAAGTTCAAGCTGCTGCCCCCGCGACCCGATTTCTGAACAAGTGGAAGATGATGGATGGATGGATGGATGGATGGATGGATGGACGGACGGATGGATGGATAGATGGATGGACGGACGGATGGACTTCTATTCATGCAGCAGTCTCATTACACTTTTCAGCCCTCCCTGATTATGCACCTAAAATAACTATGACCTGGATATTGTGTTGCTGCAGCACATCACGTTCCCTTGATCCACGCCCCAGGGGAGAAAAACAAAGACTTGTAACGAACATGCACTTTCTTCTTGTGGATCTATACCCATTTATTTTTGGGTTACTATACTAGTAATTGGGCACACTACTTATTCTGGGATTATTGCTGGTGGTCCTTTATGAATATGTTACGCTGTGGATGCTCCAACGTTCAATAAACTATTTAATTTAATTCTGAGTCTAGCAAATCATAGAAACTAAGATTTTTTTTAAATCTCCTCTTTTGCTTATTCTTTTCTGTCAACCCAAAACTATTTTCCTCTTCCATCTTCTCGTCTTTATTCCGCTCCCACCCGTCCTGCTTCATTTCCATGCACCGTCTGCTCTTGTTTCTTCCCTCCATCCATCTCTTTTACCTCTCTGCTCTCCTGTCAGGCCCACGTCTCATCTTTACTGCCGTCCTGTAGCTGATCTGTGATCTTCCCCTCCCTACACACTGTGTTCCACTCTATGTCATGAATCACACTTTTCGGATGATTCTATTACATGCCTGCGAGCTGCTTGATAATTCAATCAGCACCAGTGAGATGACACACACTTATAATCTACTTAATGAAGCCGCTGTACTGATGAAGTGTGCCCCGTCTTCTTTTCTTTCTCCTCTCCTGTTCCCTTCCTCTTCCTCGTCCTTGTTTGCAGGGTGTTGATGGAGAGCCATTCGAATGACAGCCGGGACAGTGGTCATCACTGGTGGAATTCTTGCTACGATTATATTACTCCTTATCATCGCAGTATTGTGCTACTGTAGGCTGCAGGTGAGGCTGTGTTACACACTTTAGTCATAAATGTGTATGGAAATAATAATTCAGAGCAGCTTTAATCTGGGAAATGGTTCCTGGGACTCGATTGAGAGCTACACTCTGCATGAAGCTCTTCTTTTACAACAACTTAATACAAAATGGGCTCACATCAAGTAAAATACCATATTTTTTGGATTATAAGGTGCACTTAAAATCCTTTAATTTTCTCAAAAATCAACAATGAGCTTTATGTATTAATTGTGGTTGTGCTTACTGACCTCAAACTGATTTTAGGTGGTTGTTGTGAACGAGTTGAATAAAGTTTGACTTATCTGACTGTTTTGTTTCACTTAATGCGCCTTATAATCCGGTGCGCCTTATAGTCCGAAAAATATGGTAGTTATTCTTGTGTGCATTTTAGGGGTACGGTCAGGGTCGGATTTATGCAGGGGCTTTCAGGGGCTTGAGCCCGGGGCCCCGGAATTTTAGGGGCCCCCAGAGCCTCCGGACCCGCCCCCTAAGTTTTTTTTGTGAACGGATAGTCTCAAACACGTTGTCTCACAAAGGAGAAAACTGTTCTTGTTAGGTTTTATGTAAAACTGGATGATTTTATCTTTTATTCGCTTCAGCGCGGCCGGTCCCCTCCCGCTGCCGGCGGGGGAGGGAGGGGGTGTGTGCGGCCGGTCCCCTCCCGCTGCCGGCGGGGGAGGGGGGGTGCGCGCAGCCGGTCCCCCACCCACCGCTGGTGATAAGGAAGAGAAAGTGGAGGTGGAGGTGAATGGAGAAATAAAAAGTGCAGGAACGGAGGCAAAGGAGCTGGTGTAGGAGAAAGCAGGGGCGGCTGTAGAAGAAATGGAGCTGGGGCCCCCCAAACCAGGTGAAGAAACAAGGGAAGAGAAAAAATGAAGTTGCTGCAAGCGTGTTGCAGGGAAGTTTGTGTTGAAGTCCAGGCAACAATAGCTATTCAGTGATTTTATTTTGTGATGGAAGCATCATATTCTAGTTTCAAACCCTAACATGTGGTTTTGTATTTAACCAGTTCAGGGTTGTTTGTAGTTTGTGACAACTGGCATATTAAAGTTGTAAGTTGTGAAAACTTACTATTCAGTCATTTTCTGCTCATCATCTGAACCAAAGCAAAACAAACAAACATATATATATATATATACACACACACACACACACACACACACACACACACACACACACACACACACACACACACACACTCCGGTATATATATATGGGCCCCCCAAGATGACTCAAGCCCAGGGGCCCCCATCCTCCTAAATCCGGCCCTGGGTACAGTATACGTTTTTTGAGGTTCTCTCAAAGTTATTATTTGGCTTTACCAGCCACGTTTCTTTGTAATAAGACATGTAGGTGATAAACAAATACTGTATATAGCTTTATCGCCTGGTGCACAGTAAAACAAAAACATGACTTCAACACGACTCCAAATAATAAATAAACATAATTTTCTTTAAAAAGTCATGAATAATAAATTAAAAAAGTTCCTAAAAATGCATCCTCACACAACAACACATAAAAGTGGTGCAGTCTACTTTGCGGTGTTTAAAACAGTTGTTGCAGAAAGATTTCTCGTAAATGTTTTTTCCATGCCAGTGGGTGTACTGTGATGTCTGTCTGATTTTACCCTGAAATAAGCCTGAACTTTTCTCTGCTAAGATCAGTTTGAAATTACAGAACGGCACTCAGACTGAAAGCCAAATGTGGTTGTTTTACCAGCACAGCTGCAGTTGTTTATGGACAGTTTAGGGTTATATGAAAAAAGGTAATGCTATATGTAAACATTGACAATACACGCTATATACACAAAACGAGAAAAATTCCTGAAAGTCCATCAGTTCTGCCAAATTGAATGTTTTTATACCAGTTAATTAGCAACAAATTAACCACAATAGTCACATACATACAAGAACAAGCAATGTAAAACTTTGTGTATTTTTGAAAGATGATGTGATTTTCTGCATAACAGATGTTTCTATTCAATCAACAGACAGAGTGGCTCTATAAAAAAGGTGTGACCCACTCCTTTGATAATCAGCATCAAATCATATGAACGGAACACTGACTGATGAGCATTAAAATGCTTTATTAATAAACATATATTTGCTCTAAGGCCAAATAGTGTATCTTTTAATTCCTAATCCTAAACACTCAAGCAAAGAGTAAGGTGGTGGTAACAATTTCCTTTGTGCACATTTACAGGTTAATGCGTTCCTTTCTTCCTTCCATCCTCCATATAAATTGTTTTGGGTCATTACAACAGTCTCGACATGTGACATTTCCACAAAGTGATCATCAAAGTTGATGACTGTTGCATCGAGTACCAGGAACAACGCATTCTTTAAGTGGAAGATGAGCAGTTCTACAGCTGTTTTGCAATACAGTACACATTGTTACACACAAAAAACTCTGTGGGACAACAGCCTTTTATCTCAGATTCAGGAACCTTTTAGTTGATGTTCTATGATGGAGTTTTTTTTTTGTTTGTTTTTTACGTCTGTCTTCTTTTTGTTCAACGAGTCTAATCATTTTTTTTTATGTATGATTTGGCTGCAGCGGTAAATAAAGCCCTAAATGACCCTCACATTATGATTTTCTCAAAAACAAAAGAAAATGAAACTGAATTATTTTCAGTATAAAAAGAAGAAACTGTCAGATATACCGACAGAACTGGCAGCAACAGTGAGGTTTGACTTCAACAAACTGAGGATTAGCCAGGTTTATCTCATCTGACGGTTTATTTCATGACGATTCCTAGGGACTTCTAGGAGCATTAAGCAAAACTAAAACATTTTGACAGATTTTTACGCACCGTGTACCACATAAAATTAGGTCAGTAAGCACAACCATAATTAATACAAAAGGTGCACCGTATTATATGGCTCACTGTTGATTTTTGAGAAACATCAAGGATTTTAGGTGCGTCTTATAGTCTGCAAAATACGGTAAAATGAGTTTAGCATCCTCCAAATGTTTGTTATGGCAATCCAAGCATCATCTAAGCTGTACATTTTGCACATTAAAAAAATAGTAAAAAAATAAGAGCAAAAGATGAACGGGTGAGACTTGATTAGATCTGACTGTGGTGAAGACAAAATTCATGTTTTATCTATTTGTAAGCGCGTTAGCTTTTCTGGGTCTACAATTTGAACCCATTACTTACAAAAACTTGACGTGCAGCCCACTGTTTATCAATGTACTTAAACTGAATGACACCGTTCACTTCTATGGAGGAAATGTTTGAAAATCAGCACAGTGTCTACAAATATATTTCTGTTAGTCTGGTCAGTTTTATGTGAGAATAAAATAAAAAATGGAACTCATCTAGGGTGAAATTACCTGCATTGTGTTTTCCTCCTGGGTTACATTAAAACAAACACACTGGACTATTTCTGCAGATATCAACACATCTGATTGCTTCAGTCTATTAGCCTCAGATAGCCCAAAGCAGTCCCCTGAAATGATTTCTCTTCTTGCAGGAAAGCGTTTCTAATGTATTTTTGACAAATTAATGCAACAAGTTAATTCTGAAATTGCAGCTGCTATTTTTAGAATTATTCTGACTTCATTCTCCAGCAGAGTTGTTAGGGAGATTAAACTCTTTTCACATGCCTCATTAAATAGAATTACAGGGGAAATTGTGCTTAATTTGGCGAAGCACAAACACTTGAACAGAGACAGGTAGAAAACTGTGCTTTCTAGCAGATAGACTGTTTAGCTTCACTAATCAACTTTGTTTTGAGGTTTTAGCTTCAGGGTACTGAGAACAAACACAGAACTGAAGATTTATATTTAGAATTAAAGGGATAGTCAGGACATTTTTAAGTGATGTTCTATTATATAGCTAAAATAATAGTATTCTATTAGAATCAGAATCAGAACAAGCTTTATGAGATACAGCAAGAATATTGTTAATTTTCTTACTTCACGTTTTTTTTCCCTCCACAGTATTATTGCTGTAAGAAGGAGGAGTCTGAGTCGGAGGAGGAGGAGCCGGACTTCGCTGTCACGTCCCGCCTCCCGCCGGTTCACTCCAACCACAACATCGTGGCGGCGACGGCGGCTGCCTCCTCCATGCCAAATGGACCTGCCATTTTCTCTACGCCGCCACTGGCGAGAAAACTGACACGTTCACAGACCTTCTGTCCGTCCTGCACGCACTACGACCTGCCTTTCTACCTTCAGCCGCCTCCGCCGCAGATCCACCACCAACCGGACGGTCTGAGGAATGGAGGCGAGCGAATTGGCTACCGCAGCGTCCAGCAGCAGGACCTGGAGCTGCCGGTGCCCGTGAACATTTCAAACTACCGTAAACCGAACCTGGCGAGGTCGGTCACCATGAGGGAGATGTTCACACGCAGCTGTAGCATCAGCACTGATGTTTAGCTGATTTAAAGTGAAGCTCATGTCGTTTTCTTTTCTTTTGAAAGCTGAGAAGGCCAAAGCTGGACTGATTCAGACTGTTTGTGTGAGCTGGATCAGCTCTGGTCTCATTTAGTCCTCACCTGCAGATTGAAGGACCCAGATGGCTCTCAGGACAGTTTTATCAAAGTTATACGCTCAGGTTGATGACGTTACACTTGGGCTAATATAAAGGTATTTAAAGGTGTTTCACCATGTCAAATAATCTAGTTTTTTTTTCTATTAGCCAAAAAAATGCATTTATTTTACGATTTGGGGAAGTCTGTGCAGCCCTACTTCCTCTGGATGTTGCAGCCGCCAGACTTGAACGACACTACAATGTCAAAATAACATCCGTAGGAGGGATTCCTCTCTTTCACAGCTGCTACAGAGAAAACATGATCGGGAGCAGTCTCCATCTATTACGATGAGATGGTCAGCTTGTTCCTCCGTCAACAGATTATGAAGATGATGAAAAGTTATTTATGACAAATGGAGAGGAGAAAGGGTTTCTCTGGTTAAGCTGCCATCAGCAGAGCTTTTTGTACAACCAAGTTTCATTTAAAAAATGAACTTTGTGTAAATGGAACAAAAACAAAATGCACTGATTTGCATATTCACCATGAAACATTGTAAACATCAAATTATAAAACTAAGAAATTGTAACAGTTTTATATATTTTATGTCATTCTTAATTTTATAGCATCTCAACTGTTTAGACAGGGGCAACAAAATACAGTAGAAGTTAGTAATCTATATAAGAAACAGCTAAAGTAGCATTTTGCAACCACCGGTATGTTAATTGGCAGTAGGTCCGTAAGAGAACAGGAATAAAATAAGCATTATCACAAGGCTGAATCCCTCAGAAGTTACAGTAAGGTGGGCAGACGTTCATCAGTCTGCAAAAAACTACAATTCTCAATGGAAATTTGGAAATACTGTACTTTGAATCTAGTTCATAAAATAATCAAAGAATTTCAAGAATATGGGAGGTCAAGGTTGAAAGTCTATATTGGATACCCGTCATGTATGGACTCTCAGTTGGCATTAAAACAGCTCTGGTTCTTTTCTAGACATTTATACATGGGCTCAGAACCAGAATAAGCTTTATTATCATTGTACTGGGATACAGTGAAATCATGTTCGTACAGTCGTCCCAAAGATGGGCGGAGTGCACGTTGCTGCTGCTATAATAGCGCGGCCCCTTATTATTTATCATAATGCTTTTAGATAGAAAAAGGTAAGAGCCATAAGGAAGGATAGTGGTATTACAAAAACATCTCTTCACATCTTGTCCCATCAGGACACGATTTGAGACATCAAAAAACCACCAGCAAGCACATTAAAAAACACGATTACATATGCATTTGACGTCAGGATGTTGAGATTTGTCCATGAAGCACTCTTTCAGATCGGCCACAGTCCTGATTTTGTTGTTCAGCTGGCAGTTCTGATAAGCCTGCAGAGAAGTTCACAGAAGGGGGGATGGGGGTGTGATAGACAAAGCATTGTCCCTAGTTACCCATGTCCTAGGAGAAATTTGATCGTCTGCTCGTATCCGAGGCCAAACAGGGGAGTCCGATTCAGATAAGCCTCAATTGTTGATTTTCTTCAGGCAGACAGTTTTTGTTCTTGTCAGCCTTGAGCCCTGCTGGAACTTTCCCGGCCCAAGCGTTGAAAGTCCAGCTCACCAGATCCATAACAGTATATTTTTGTTCAGGAGATGTGTGCCAGGAGCTCCAAACACACAGACAGCAAAACAGGAGGAAGAGGAGAACAGGGGAGGGAGAGGAGAAGCATCCGCCTTGAGCAAGAGCCAGAGGAGAAACAAACAAACAAAAAAAGACTTCCACAAGTCGTCTGTTCACTGTGCCATCCACAAATGCTGGTTAAACTGTCATGTAAAGAAGAAACCACATATGAACGCTGTCCAGAAACGCTGCCATCTTCTCTGGACCAAAGCTCATTTAAAATTAACTCCAAGTGGAAAACTGTTCTGTGGTCAGATTTGTTTGTTTATTTTTAATAGTCATGGACCCCACATCCTCTGTTCTAAAAAGGAGAAGAACTATCCGGCCTTAGTTCAAAAACTTGCCTCTCTGACGGTATGGGGGTGCATTTGTGCCTATGGCACGTGCAGCTTAATTATCTAGAAAGGCACCATCAATGCAGAAAAGTATTTACAAGTTTTGGAACAAATGTGCTCCAATCGACCATCCAACAACTGTTGAAAAACTAGCAAAGCCAACCAGGAGCTAGTGCTGCTAGCTTAGTATCGCTACCATCAAATTTAAAATGACTTTTTATTACCGGTAAGTAAAATTCATTAGTTTTAACATTGAATATTTACTATGTTCCATTGTTAATAAATTATAGGTTTATGAAATTTGCAAATCACTGCATTCTGTTTTATATTTTACACGACTTCGCAACTTTTTTGAAATTGGGGTTGTAGTTTTAATTTTGGCCCCCAAAAAATCACAAGACATAAAGGGCTCCTGGAAGATTTAAAGTCCTTTTTTTTAAACTTTCCACACCCTCTCTGGTCTCATGTTCGATGGGAGAGTATTTTCACTCTGAATACTGCAGTGTTTGCTCTGCTCTCCAAAACTAATAAAACATCTGTGTTCTTGCAGACGGGATGGCGAAAAGCGCAGAAACAAACCGTTTGTGTGCGTCAGCTGTGCGTGAGTGCATGCGTGTGAGCTTGTAACGTGGTAAAATGTCACGCCAGAGATTTCATTTGTTATGATTTATCGCAATCGGCCATTTTAATGAGACTAAACCCAGCGCAAAGGTGGGTTGCAATAAAACAATTTGTTGAAAATGAGCTGTAGCAACCCGTGTGTGCAGCTTTCATCTAAATTTAAGAAAATGCAAAGAGAAACACAAGCAGACACTTTATTTTGCACGTTTTTCTTTACTGATACAGCTGAAGGGAGTAGTTATCACTTTTGACTTTCAGTGTCATTTTTGCTACAGTTCATCACTGAACTTTGAGATAGTGGACTTCTCTAATTCTTGTGGCAAGTTGATATCCAGATTCTTTGGCTTGAGACTCACCTTTAAAGGCACATGTATAAATATTTAACAGGCCAAGCTGTACGCTTCGGTCTCTTCCCTCCCTCTCATCTCGTTGGACTGATGAAAATGTGCTTTGAGGTTTCAGAGAGTTCCGTACTGGCTTTTATTTTCTGCATATTGGCTGTTCTGGTCTGCCTGGACGGCCTGATATTCTGACTGGAGCAGCAGCGGCTTAGTTTTATGGGAAAATAGTCAATGACTGAAAAAAATTACTGCTTGATTTCAAAAGAGACGGCACCGGTGGATGTGAGGGGCTTTTAAGCTGACTTGAATGTCCTTTTTGGACTCCTACCCTCACTGTCTTTTCCAATCTACAGTAGACGCTGGTGTACTCTGCTCCATTTTCGTCTCTTTGTAGACATGTAATTTTTTTCAGCAATCATGTTCATTTCTTTTACTAAAAGGCAAAACAGTACAGTACTTCTGTGCTAGATTACAAGTACCATATTTTCTGGCGTATAAGTTGCAGTTTTTTGCAAAGATTTGTCAGTCCTGCGACTTATTTTATTTTCCATATTCATAATGCAATTTTTGACTAACGCTTTAAATTTCTAAGAACTGCAACAGTGAATCCTCTTGTGCGCACTCGCTTCACTCAGCTGGTGCAGGCGGAGGAACACTGGGGAGCTAGCGGCTCCAGCCGCGATGGATGGATAGATGGATGGTGCCGTACCACCCAAGGGAAATTAAGCTGTTCTGACCATTAAAGTGCATTTATTAAGGAAAAGTTAAACTGAGACACACCTTTGCTATGATGTCGAGCAAACAAATAATTGTTTTTAAGTGTTAATCTTGTTAATTTTTTAAGAACTGCAACAGCAAGCACCCCCGCCCTGAAATGCTTCACTCAGCTGGTGCAGGCAGAAGAACGCTGGAGAGCTAGCGGCTCTGTCTGCGATGGATGGATGGCCGGAAGGATGGATGGTGCCGCATTGCCCAGGCAAAATGAAGCAGTTTTGACTATTAAATGAATGCATAATAAACGTGACGGATCAGCGATCTATACGCCAAAGCGACTTATACATGGTTTTTCCCTCTTTGTGATGCTTTTTTTGACTGATGCAACTTATACTCCAGAGTGACTTAAATGCCAGAAAATACGGTACCCAAGGCTCAACACACACAGTTTCGTTAATCTAACTTTGAAAAAACAGACACACAGTTATAATACACCCATATTTTTAATCTTCAATCACAGATAAATGCAAAGCAGATACCTATAATCCTAACAAAGCTTTTGTCAAATCTTTATCTTAAGCCCTCAAATTTTTAAGTGTTAAAACCTGAAAACTTGACATTTTGAATTGATCAAAACTGACCCCTAAATTAGCCGTAAGACAAGTCCACATGCTGACACAGACACACAAACACAATGATTTTCATTCTTGAACCTATTTGACAGCTCCACAACAAAAGTAGTGCCATAAATAATTATAAGAGACTGTATTATTGAGATTATTATTACTGTTCTATGTGTTTATTCAAATGAAATGTGGTTTTACGTTCAGGTATTTGAATTGTTTTTATTTTTATGATGCAGCTTTTTTTTTTTTCAAACTGCCATACAGCAGAGTTGTTTCTGTTTTTGTTTCTAATATATATAACCAACGGACACATTGTTGATAATAAAATAGTGATAAAACCCTCAAGACTTCGCTTTGATTTTGTTATTTCAGTTCTTGCATTACAATTTGGAGTCGGCTGATTGGGTTTAAGCTCATCGGTGACACTGTGGCAGCCAGACGTTTACTTGAACTCGTCAAAAGCAGAGGATTATTTTGGAATTTTAATTATTTGATTTATTTAAGCATGTTTGAGAGCAGGAGCTTCTTTAATGGTCAACCCCCTCAGTCCGTCTTAATGTGGACAATGGCACTATAGTGTTCCAGCTGTTTTCAGTTCACTTGAAATATGATGTTTTCTAGTTGTGCTTGAATATTCATATCAGGATTCTGTAGTTTGGTCAAACCCATATGCAGACAGAAGCAGAGAACTCAAAGGTAAAATAAATAATATTAATTTAAAGAAAACTAGAGAAATTGAATTTCCGGTGAAAATGCAGTAGAACTTGATGAAAAACAGCTGAAATTAGCAACAACAAAAAAACATGCTGAAATGTAGATTAAATTGAAAATAAGCCCAAGTTAGCAGAAGAAAAGGAAGGAAGACATATTTGCTGAATTGGAAGGTTGCTGAATATGCAATTAGCAGAAATTTTAGGATTTTATGTAAATGAAAGCTGAAATTAGCAACAACAACAAAAAAGCTGAAAAGTATCTAAAAAAAAAGGCAGAATGAAGTTTAAATTACAAAAAAAGAGGAGAGTACATTTTTGATGATTTAGCAGAAAAAAGTTTAAATTTGTGCAAAAAAAATGTGGAATTAGCTGAAAAGGCTAAAATTAGCATAAAACAGCTGAATAACTGAAATATCAGAAAAATCTGAAAAGCAGAAAGAAGCTGAAAGAAGCATAAGAAGCTGAAATTAGCAGAAAGAAGAAGCACAAAAACTTATGTTAACAAAAAAGGAGCACAAAACAGCTGAAAAACAGCTGAACTTACCAGTAGCTGAATTTTTATTTTTAAATTTCCACAAGGCAGCTGAAAGAAGCTGAACCAGAACAAACTGTGAGCAGTAACAGGTTGTAAACCGATCTAAAGATTTATATGAGAAAAACATGGCAGAAAAGGATAAATATTTCAAAAAGCTAAAGTTGCACTGAAACCAAAAGTCATAGCAGGATTGTCCTGAAAGAGCTGAACGTTTTGATATATGATTTGTTGAAATAGCACAAAAATTGAATGAGAAAGTTGCTGAAAAACTGCAGAAGAATTTAGAAGTGGATCACAATAGTGTGAATGCTTCGTAAGCGTTCACACATCAAGAGGCTGACGTGGCAGCAAAACTTACATTTTCATAGAGGAGACACGGAGGGAGACAGAGACAGGAGGACGCCATACCAGAACAAGGTCCAGACGATGAGGAACACAGACGCGAAGGAGCAGACGATGACAAACACCTGGGGAGAGGACAACCAGGAACAGCGAGTGGCAGGAACTGGAGCAGACAATGAGGGAACACTATCCTGACTAAGATCCTTCAAAGATGAGTACTGGTCAGTTAGATGTGCACAGCAAGTCGTGTTTATATTAATTTGACCTTTGGCCAATGAGCGCAGTCAAACGAATCTCTTTTTATGCTGACAAAGAGAAACTAGCAGCTGCATCATGGCCACTAATGAGAAATTAATATATCTTTGTCTTGTCAAGTTAAAAAACAGAAGAAATTCTCATTTTTGTACCCAGTTCAAGTGCTTAACATTAACTGAAGCTGCGTGTTGTACAATCATTCCACTCTGGAAGAAGAAAAGTTCAGTTCCACCATTAAGAGGCTAAAGTTGCCATGGCATTCAGGCATAAACCTCTGATGCTAACGGTTTGTCTGAAAGAGAAATAGTGCTGATTTTGTCTTGATTTAATGCAAAATGGACATTTTGAAGGGAAACACTATAGGAAACATGAGGTAAAAATGACAACACATTTGAATGAGAATGGTTACGAAGCAAGAACATGCGCCCAAGAGCGACGAGAAACTAAACTGTTCCTGCAAGAAAAGTGTTTCCTTACGGCCGTGGTGTAGTGGTAATGGCAGTTGACCCCTGATCGGAAGGTTGGAGGTTCGAATCCCGCATCCGCCCACCATGTGTCGTTGTGTCCCTGGGCAAGACACTTAACCCCGAGTTGCTCCCGGTAGGTCTGGATGGCGCCTTGCAAGGCAGGCTACCACTACCGGTGTATGAATGTCTGAATGAATGGGTGGATGGCTGGTATTGTAAAGCGCTTTGGGGCTCCTCACAGGGGGCTGGAAAGCGCTATATAAATAAGCTCCATTTACCATTTACATTTAAAAGTTGGAGAACAGGAAACTTCACTCGGGCAGGAAACCAAATGAGTCAGAGGCAAAAACTAATATTAGTGGGAAAGAAACAACAGTTTTGTCACAAAGGAGATGATTAGAAATATGAGTCAGAGATAATGAATTAGAAACAGAACACATGACAGATGGAAATATCCCATGATGCCCGTTTCAGACATGCAGACATTTTGTCATGGTATTTATGCAACCAACCACACTGTTGAAAATATATAAATATTCAAATTATGATAAATCCCTTCTAATGTAAAAATACTTGAGTTACACTGATTTACAAAAACTCTCAAAAGGACATTTGTGCCACATTGATAAAATGAAAAAAAAAAAAAAGATTTATCACAGTCACCGTCATTTAAATGTAATTTACTAAAAGTCGACATTAATTGGCTCCCTCAGTCTGATTTATTTTCATCCCTGCATGGGATTCATGGCAACCCAGTAACTTTGACTTCTGTACATGCTTGAAAGCCCATTTCAAGTCTGCAGAGTCTGACAGGGTTTCATCTAAGCTTAAGGCCGTGCACACACATTCAGCATATTGATTCAGAAAGTGAAGGAATGGAAAAACCACAAATTGTGTTAAAGTGCAGTCATTACGAGGGTTTTTCTGTTGATAACCTTTCAAGGAATGTAATGTCATCCATTCATTATAACTAGCCCCATATTATTATTGATATTTTTAGAATTTTGCAGGGTCATCACGAAAGAACAATCAAATGATTAAGCAGCTGTTTTAAATCAAAGCACAACTCGAGCAACAAGCGAGATGTTTTGCATCTGAATGTTCTTCTAAAAGCTACCTTCAAATTTTTACTCAAGCCAATTGTATTTCATAGCTTTACTGTTAATCTATTGAATTTTTTTTTCCCTCACTCGCTCTTGTACAAGGCGGACACTCTCTTCCATCTCCTGTTCTCCTCCTGCTTTTTTTTATCTCTGTCTGTGAGTTCCTATTTTGCACATCTTCCGAAATGAAAACTACTGTTAGACTTTCAACGCAATGGACAAAACATTTTCAACAAAGCGACAGGGAGAGCCCTGGAGAGCACTCATGTCCCTTAGTAGGATGCCAAAGACGTACACAATCAGATTTATGGTAACGGGTTTCCTGCTTTTTGGAATCGGCTGGTTCCTGTTCTATCAATACAAGACTCGCCAGCATGTTGGAAAGGCCTTGGAGGAGGCTCGTAAGCACGGACCAGTAGAAGTCCCAATAATCTAGCCATTTTGGATCTTGAAAGTACCAGTAAGACTCAAGGCTGACAAGAAGAAAAAAAAACAGTCTGCCTGAAAAAATCAACAGTTGTGGATTATCTGATTCTGACTCCCGGGTTGACCTCAAAACCAGGCCGACATATCGATTTCTCCTGGGAAATGTGTAAAGTAAGGGAAAGCTTCTTATATCGAAACCCTCCACCCCACCCTGAGAACTTCTGTGGAGGCTTATCAGAGCTGTACCATCTGACCATCATCTTATCAGGACTATGGTCTATCTGGAAGGGCTTCATGGACCACCTTGCCGTCAAATGCATGTGTAACGTGTTCATAAATGTACTTGCTGGCAGAGTTTTTTGATGTCTTAAATTGTGTCTTAATAGGACAAGGTGTGAAGAGATCTTTTTTGTAATGCCACTATCTTCTCCTCATGGCTTTCCCCCCTTTTCTAACTAAAAAGCATTTTGAAAAGGATAAGAAGCTGTGCTATCATAGAGGCAGCTACGTGCACTCCACCCATTTTTTGGACGACTGTCCAGACATATTCTTGCTGTATCTTGGTACAATGATAATAAAGCTTATTCTGATTCTATGTTTGCTAAATACAGTATATATACATATGTGTGTATATATATATATATATTAT
>JBBPBX010025297.1:0-13607 GCA_038048925.1 Garcialebias charrua | reverse complement strand
CTTGCATTTTTCAGCCGTACGCTGCGGGACAATGAGCTGAAATACAGTGTTTTTGACAGAGAGTTGCTGGCGCTTTACCTGGCCACACGCCATTTCAGGTTTTTCCTGGAGGGCCGCCGGTTCACTGCATATGTTGACCACAAACCCTTGGTGTTTGCGATGTCAAAAATTTCTGACCCCTGGTCTGCTCGCCAGCAACGCCACCTCGCAGCGGTGTCTGAATTTACTACAGACATTCAGCATGTGGCTGGAAAATCCAACGTGGTGGCCGACTGTCTCTCCCGGGTGCTGATCTCTCCCGTATACGTTGGCATCGATTTTTCTGCTATGGCTGCGGACCAACGTAGCGACGCAGAAATACTCGAGCTCCAGTCCGGGCCCACGGGCCTCGAGTTGGAGGAACGGCAGGTGAATGACGGAGGTCCTCTCCTGCTCTGTGATGTTTCTACTGGCAGGCCCCGCCCCCTGGTTCCAGTTTCATGGCGACGCCGCGTTTTTGACTCCTTACATTCCCTTTCTCACCCAGGTGTTAGAGCCTCTGTGAAACTGGTCAGTTCAAAGTTTGTTTGGCCCGGTCTGCGCAAAGCAATTAAGGAGTGGGCAGCAGCGTGTGTCCCATGCCAGCGCGCTAAGGTTAACAGGCACACCAAAGCACCTTTGGAACCCTTCTCCATCCCAGGTCGGCGGTTTGACCATGTGCACGTAGACCTGGTGGGCCCTCTGCCTCCATCACAAGGTTTTACTCATCTGCTGACTATGATAGACCGGACCACCAGGTGGCCTGAGGTGGTTCCTCTGACATCCACAACATCTGCAGTGGTGGCCCGGGCATTTTTGTCTACCTGGGTTGCGCGTTTTGGCCCCCCTTCAGACATTACATCGGACAGGGGCCCGCAGTTTGTTTCTGAGCTTTGGTCTACCATGGCCAAGGGTCTGGGGACTAACGTTCACAGGACCACCGCTTACAACCCCCAAGCTAATGGTTTGTGTGAACGGTTTCACAGGTCATTGAAAGCTGCACTTCGCGCTGCATTGACCGGTGACAACTGGATTGACCGTCTTCCCTGGGTTTTGTTGGGTTTACGTACCGCAACCAAAGAGGACCTGAGCTCTTCCCCGGCTGAACTGGTTTACGGTCAGCCTGTGCGCGTCCCCGGTGAGTTTTTACCTGAGGTTCCCCCACCACAGTTCGCTCCACCGTTGCTTCATTTTTCATCTCAGGAGGGCCCTTTTCGTGTCCCTGGCCCGGTACACCATTGTTTACCGCAGTCATTTGTCCCTAAGAGTCTGGAGTCCTCTAAATTTGTTTTTGTCAAACACAATGCACACAGGACACCACTACAGCCTTTGTATGATGGACCGTTTCGGGTTCTTCAACCAGGTCCAAAACACTTCCTTTTAGATTTAGGGGGTTGTACTGAGACTGTCTGTATCGATAGGCTTAAACCAGCTCATGTTGTGTCAGATGATCAGGTTGTTACGGCCCAGGCTCCTCGCAGGGGCAGACCTCCAGCCACGTTGCTAACGGACTGCTGTCCTCCTTCCAGAGACTCTCAACGACCATTGGAGCCTGAATCTTCTGCAGCCCCTCCTCGTCACCCTCCGCTTCATCAGACTGATTACGCAGGGCCCAGGTTCAGCCGTTCTGGTCGTTTGATCAAACCTAAAATGCTGGACTAGTGATGGACCTTACTGGGTGTTCTGGGGGGGCGTGTGTGGTGGACCACTAGGGGGCTCTACTCACACCCAGTGGACCGAATGTGTTACCGGATGTTTTATTGTGAAAGGACCAGAGGACCGGATGTTGTATTGTGAGAGGTTTGATATATAAGGCGGTGTTGGGTGCTTCCCGCCAGTTTAGTAGGAGTTGATTAAAGTGAAGATCTGCATCTCGCCTTCTGTGTCGTCTCTTCACCGCCTCCTACAAGTTCTTTTTTGGCTTCCCCAACTTTAGAACTTTTGGAAAAGCTCACTAAGGAGCAGATTCGTCAGGTAGCTGAACACTTTAAAATTGATTTTGAAGCTGTAAAAGGATTGAGGTTACCCCAGCTAAAGAGTTTTTTAAAAGACAATCTTGTAAAAATGAATGTCTTTACTATTTCTCTTTCAGATGCTGATATAACGGACATGACTTCCGGTGGTGCAGATTCGTTAACTGGTGCCTCTAAGTCAGATGGGGAAACTTTGGATCCAACCGTAACTCAAGATTCTCAATTAATGTTTCAATTTAAAAGATCTGAGGTTGAAATGAAGTTTGAGTTGGAAAAGTTACGGCTGGCACATGAACAGGAAGAAAGGAGGTTGACACGTGAACAGGAAGAGAGGAGGTTAGCACGTGAACTTGAACAGGAAGACAGGAGATTAGCACGTGAACATGAATTTGAAGAAAAGAGGTTAGCACGTGAATATGAGGAAAAGAATTTAGCACAAGAACATGAAGATAAGAGGTTGGCATATGCACATGAGTTGGAGCTTAATGGTGTGCTCACACCGAGCAGCGTTTTTACCTCCAAAGCTTCCAGCTTCCATGTAAAGTCAATGGTGGACGCACCTCCAGCAGCCTCCTGGTGTCAGGCGTCAGGTCGCGTGCGTGTTGAGCGTGCTGAGGAGCGTTTTTTCATGCACGTGAACCGGCTTCCACCTCCAAACCGAGCATTCAACATGTTGAAGATTTCGCGGTTCAAACTTTCAAACGCCGCTCAACTCTCCCTGATTGGTTGGTGTGTCAACCAATCAGGGAGAGTTGGGGGAGAAGAGCGGGGTCAGGGGGAGAGTCCCTATGTGACGCGGAAACGAGGGTGCGCGCGCACTATGTGACGTATTGTTTGTCGGAAAAAAAAAAGAAAAGACCCGCGAGGTCGTGGACTATGGAAGAGAAACTCATTGTAGCTGTGTGTTCGCGACAATTCCTTCACGACCAGTCAAGTCTGCTCGACAGAGACGGAAATAAACAGCTCCTCCTCGCCTGCCGGAGTGAGCAGGACTCCGTGCGCAGGGCTCTGTATACCGGTAAGCTCCTCCCACACACCCAGCAGCTTCTGGCTTCTGGCGTTCAGCTCTGGACATACTGCATTCACAAGTGCGTCCACTTGCGTGCGTGAGGAGCTTTTTGGAGGTTCAAAACGCTGCTCGGTGTGAGCACACCATAAGAATTTATCTCTGGAAGCTGAGCATCTGAAGTTGAGGTCTGAGGGCAGGTTAAGTGGTGGAACTCTTAATCTGTCTCAAGTTGGTGATGGGTCTTCTGGACGTAACTTGGTTAACATGTTAAAGCTGTTGCCTAAATTTAATGAACACGATCCTGATGTGTTTTTCTCTTTGTTTGAGGACATGGCAGAGGACAATGACTGGAGTGATCCAGATTGCTCCATTCTACTGCAAAGTGTGCTGGTGGGTAAGGCCCAAGAAGCTTATGTTTCATTACCTTCAGCTGAAAGGAAGGTGTACAAGTCTGTTAAAGAAGCTGTTTTGAAAGCTTATGAACGGGTTCCTGAATATTATAGGCAACAATTTAGGAACTACAGGAAGACTGAACAACAGACAAATACAGATCTTGTCAGAGAATTAAACACACAGTTCTATCGTTGGTTATCAGCAGAGGGTGTGGATGATTTGAAATCCCTTTGTGAGTTGATGGTGTTGGAACAGTTTAAGAACATTATTCCACATCGGGTTGCCACATATGTTAATGAACATAATGTAAAAACAGCAGCTAAAGCTGCTGTTTTAGCAGATGAATGTTTTAACTCATAAAGCTGTGAGGGATTATAACATGAAAGAGGGTCATAGCCCTAGGGAATCCCAGCATGAATGGTTCCCTAGTAAAACTAGATGGGATCCTACTTTGGGTACTAAGGCAGACTCGGTTTGTAACTATTGTCATGAGACGGGACACTGGAAAAATGAATGTCCTCGGAATTTAAGGTCTAGACTAAATGAGAATAAACAAGATAATCAGAAACCCGTGGCTTTAGCCAGTGTTGTGCAGTCACAGTCAGTGGAGTCTACAACTCCAGCTGAAGTTGGAGGTGTTAAACCAACGGTTTTAGCTTCACCTGTTGACTTTATGTCTGTTCCAGAACTAGACAACACGGACCCCCAGATCCTTGAGAAGGATGTCAGTCAAAACTATGCCCCTTTCATCACCCAGGGGTTTGTTTCTTTGTGTGGCAGTATAAAAAAAGTGGCTGTGAAGATTCTGCGTGACACTGGAGCATCTGAGTCTTTCATATTGGAATCTGTTTTGCCATTTTCTCCAGTTTCTGATACCGGTTGTAGTGTCTTGATTAGAGGTATTGGGTTGAAAACTTTCTCTGTGCCTCTCCATAAGATCTACTTGCAGTCTGAACTGGTTCAAGGAGAAGTAAATGTAGGCATTCGTCCTTCTTTGCCTGTGGAAGGTGTGTCTTTCATCCTAGGAAACAACCTGGCAGGTGGGCGCGTGTGGCGAGATGTTGCACCTCCTCCGGTGGACCGAGCTTCTCCATCTGTTGACGATGTGCTCTAGACTTTCCAGAGGCACTTCCAGCTTGTGCAGTAACTCGTGCCATCATTCGATCTTTGGCTGAAAAGAAGGTTGAGTCTGGTGAACCTTTGGCTGAAAAAAAGGTTGAGTCTAGTAAGCCTGGTTCTATTTGTAAGAAGACTGCCTGTTTGCCAACTCTTCTTGTTCCCTTGTCACTCAGTGAGTTGATTGTAGCCCAGCAGGAGGACACTACCTTAGCTGCTCTGTTTGGACACGTCCAGGCAGCTGAACAGGACACAAAAGTGTCAAATGGGTATTTTCTACAAGGACTGTTGGTACGTAACAGGTTACCTTATACAGTAGTGACAGCGATGTTGTTGTTCCAGTTGATCAAGCTGTTGTTCCAATTAAATTCAGAAACCTCGTTTTGAAAACTGCTCATGGAGAACTGACTGGCCATCTAGGAGTCAATAAAACTTATAATCAAGTGTTGCATTATTTTTGTTGGCCCCGTCTGAAAAAAGATGTCTCTCATTTTGTGAAAACCTGTCACACCTGTCGGTCAACTGGAAAACCCAATCAGAACTTGAAATCAGCTCCACTTTTTCCCATACCTGCTGCTGATAAAATTGTACAGGAAAGCACAGAGTTCAGTCCAAATGAGCTAGTGCTTGGACCTCAGGTGCACGGTCCCCTTGCTAGTTCTAACTTCTTGAATTCTGATCCACCACCAACCTTGTTCCACTACATTAATGGTTTTCATCACAGACTTATCTTGGCTGGAAAATTGGCTTCTGAGCATCTTAAAAAAGCTCAGAAAAAGTTGAAACGATGGTTTGACCAGAAAGCTGAAAATAGAGTGTTTCACCCAGGAGAGAAGGTGCTTGCCTTGCTTCCTATTCAGGGTTCGAAAGAAGCCCCGGCTCTAATTTGGGCATTGAAGCACTTTGATGTGTATGTGAGCGGGGTTCATTTCCTGTTGTGGTGCTTTCAGATCATAACCCTTTGACCTTTTTGCCCTCCTACAGAGTCCAAATCAGTGTTTGGTGCAATGGGCCTTATTCCTGCACCTGATTGGTGCACTCCTATTATTTAAGCTGCCTTGCATGCAGCAGCAGGAAGGCTTTTCCCCCTTCCTCCTCCTCAGAACATCATTTTGGTTTGGTTTGTACCTTATGGTGTTGGTGAGTTTTGTCTACAGTAATCATTTTGGGCTTCTCATTTTAGGCATTCATTTATTCATTTATCTAGCAGGTATTCATTTTGCTAGGTTTCTTAGCTCTAAAATAATTTAATAAATACCTTTTTTATTTAATCACAAAATCCTTGTGTGGTCTCCTTTAATGTTACCCCACCAAATGAGCCTGGTGGACGTAACACCATCTATTTTCAATTATTTGAATTGTGAGCAAATTTTTGAAAATTCGCAAAAATGTAAATAAAAATTTATGCGAATCAGAAGTGTTTCCATCAACTGGCTTGAAGCGAATCCACCAGGCCACGCAAAGCGGCATTATGTCAGATGTCAGCGTTACGCATGTCTACAGTAAACAGGAAGTAGCGGTTGAAAACAGGAACCGAACCACACATGTCAGCAACATGGAGAGAATATTTCAGGAATGTGTTGCTATCGGGCAAGTTGTATTTATTCTGTCATGCCAACTAGTTTTACATCCGGGGAGACAGTGGAAACAGCTGATCAGTCACATGACGTGAATGTTCGCTACATCAGAACTGAGTTGGCAAATCTGTTTCCATCTCTCGTTTTGCGCATCAGCTCTGTTTCGAAAAACCCAAAAACCACCTCAAGCGAGCGTATCAACTTTTTTGCGAATTAGAGGAAATTAATTTGAATCGTGCTGTTTCCATTCACCTTTTCTGATGCGATACTTCAAAATGCGTATCAAGAAACCTTGATGGAAACACGGCTATTGTTGTTAAAGGATTCCACGTCTAGTGATAATCACTGGATCTTCTCTTTGCCAGGTTTGTTTAGGTGGTTGCTGCCAGTCAATACAGAACGTGAGTGAACAGAAAATTAGGTTACATTTAAATCACCATCCAACTGGCTGAAAAACACTAAATGCATCTCAAAATGTAGGCAGCCTGACACATTTTAAATAGGAGTTGTATGATGCATTTTGTTTGAATATTACATTTCGGTAAGACAACGCTCTACAGGACTCCCTGCTTCATTTTTCACAGCAGACTTCATCTTCTTGATGTAAGTAGAATTGGCTGTTTATTGCTGTGCTGTGTAAGGTTGCAGTGACACAAAACACACAACGTCTTTTGTACATTCCATTGATTTAGCAGACACTTTAATCTAAAGCACCATGAAATTAAGAAGGATGAGTAGAGGGGGAATTTTGCACGGAGCAGGTTTGCAACAGGCTTTTCCAACCGAAATGTGACTAAACACTACAGAGCTCACCTCCAGTCTGCAGAAAGAGAGAGATAAATTGATTTGTAAATCTATATTCTTGGGTAATAAACATGCGTGTGTGTTTATTAGTCATGCACACAGTATTCAGCACATGTGCACAAATGAGTTGTCGGTGATTCATGGTTTGAATTTAAATTGTGTGCCACTCTTTCAAATAACCACATAAAACAGTGAAGTGTGTTGGTGTGTGTTCTTCTGCAGAGAGAACATTGTTCACCTTCACATGTAATGATTATTTTTGATAGGGATAGTCATGTCATGCAAAAATAAATAAATAAACTCATTGAAAATTATATAAATAACTATGTTCTTGCTGTCCTGATTGTTCATTCATTCATTCAACCTTTATTTACTCAGGTAAATCTCATTGAGCCTTGAGGGCTCATTTACAAAAGTGACCTGCTACAAACTAAAGAATGATGAACAGCAATGGTAGAATTTCCTTAAACAACAAACAACAGAAAAAAAAAAAAAAAAACGTAGGAGAGAAATAGAAAGTGAAATGCAAAGTATCAAAACTAGCAAAACACCACAAGGTAGATGTACAAAATCAAAAACAGGAACATATCTGCAATGGTTTTTGCCAGGTTTCCAAAAGATTTTTAAAACCATTTAGGGAGGTCAGGGCCGAGAGCTTCAAATCTTTTTGTAAGATATTCCAGGAAGCAGGAGCAGAGTAGGAGAAGGCCCTTTTTCCAAGTTCAGTCCTCACTGACGGAACACTGCAGGTGATGATGTCCTGAGAGCGCACACTGTAGCTGCACTCACGTAAAGACATGTAGGAGGAGATGTATGAGGGCAGCAGACCGAGAAGTGATTTAAAGATGAAAATGTACCAGTGGAAAAGTCTGCGTGAGGTTAATGATGTCCAGTTAACCAGTGAATACAGGGTGCAGTGGTGGGTACGATAATCACAGCCAGTTATGAATCTTAGAGCACCATGGTAGACAACATCCAACATCCGCAGGGTGCTTGTAGGAGCATTCATGTAGAGAATGTCACCGTAATCAATGGAGGGGAGGAAAGTCACAGATACAAGGCGTTTCCTAACATTCAGTGTTAGACATGATCTGTTTCTGAAAAAGAAACCCAGTTTAACTTTCAGTTTCTTTACTAGGTTTTCCACATGGAGTTTAAAAGAGAGCTGTGAATCAACCAGTATACCCAAATATTTATAGGAATCAACAAACTCAATTGGGACACCATTTGAGGATAAAATCAGAGGAAGATCTGCTGGGACCGACTTCCTACTTGAAAAAAACATCCCTTTTGTTTTTTCAGCATTTAGTACAAGTTTGAGACGGAACAAATCAGACTGGATGATGTCAAAAGCGGATTGCAAAAACTGGAAAGCCTTAGCAACTGTTTTAGCTTGACAGTAAACAACTGTGTCATCAGCATAGAAATGTAAGGATGCATCAGGGATGCTCTGACCTACATGAGCTATGTAAATTGTAAAGAGGGTTGGTCCTAAGACTGAGCCTTGTGGTACACCATTTTTAACCGTTAAATAACTGGAAGAAGTACCATTGTGCTGAACACATTGCTTCCGATTGGACAGATAATTAGAAAACCAACCAATGGTGTGATCAGAGAACCCAATTTCTGAGAGCTTATGACACAAGATGTTATGATCCACTGTGTCAAAAGCTTTAGACAGATCTAAGAAAAGTGCAGCACAATAATTCTTAGCATCCAATGCTTCAACAACGTCATTAAGAACCTTCAAAGAAGCAGTCGTTGTGCTGTGTTTTTTCCTGAAACCAGATTGATGGAGAGGTAAGATGTTAAATGAGTCCAAATAATTTTTGATCTGAGAGTTTATCAAATTTTCTAGAACCTTGGCTAAAATGCAGAGTTTAGAGATTGGTCGATAGTTGTTCAGTGCGGTGGGGTCACCTCCCTTCAGCAAAGGAAGAACAAAGGCTGTTTTCCAAGCATCCGGAATGGTGTTTTGGCTTATGGACAGATTAAAGATGTGGGTCACAGGGACTGAAATGATATGAGCAGCCAGCCTTAAGAAATAAGGTGGAAGTTCATCTGGACCTGCAGATTTTTTAGGATCAAGATCATTTTAGCAATTTATTTACCTCACTGACTGAGAACGGAGAAAATGAGAAGGTGTGATTAACTGAGGATTGGCTTGTAGGAGGGATTTGATTTGTATTGTATTCTTTTTCATGCATTTTTGCACAATCAGATACTTCTGAACACTTAGCCATTCAAATTGTTAAGCTCATTTAGGAAATTGATGTTGTGACTTTTATTTTAATTTTGGTCAATTTATCTATATGATAATTTAAAAAAGTATATTTTATTGTGTGAATGTTTATAAACCATTCACAGGTGCCAAGATGGTGTAGTGGCAGAGAATCGGACTTGTTATCCAAAGGACCCAGGTTCAAACCCCGGCCATTGCACACCATCTTGGGATGTCTACACATCTATTTTCCCAGCTCCCCGAGCGCGACTAAGCTGCTCACTGCACCACCTGGTGGTGGTTGGGTTAAATGCAGAAGACCAATTTCGTCTGTCAAGTATGGGAACATACACAGATGACAAATGTGACAAATTATTATTATTAATGGGGTCCTTTTTTCTTCCATACATTTTTCAGCACATAACTCGTTCCACAATTTTTGTACCATTTAACAATTCTTTAAAAAAACGTTCAGCTCATTCAGATCATTCCTGCCATGACTTTTGGTATTAGTGCTATTTTTACTTTTTGAAGTACTTGGCTTGTTTGCTCTTTTTTTTCTCTAAATGAAGATGGATGGAGCTCTCCATGTCCTTCAAACCATTTAGGTGTTTCCAGTCCTTTACTGCTCCTTTAGGCTTTTTTAAGCTTCTTGTTCTAATTTAAACCGTTTTGGTTTTCTTTCAGCTAGTTTAAAACTTTATGTTCATTTCAGCTTTTTTCTGCTAAATTTTGCTTTTTTTCCCTGCCTTTTCAGCTACTTTGGAGGTATTTTTCTACAAATTTTAGTCATTTTTCTGCCACTTTTTCAGCTAGTATATGCTTTTTTAAATTCTTTTGAGTAATTTTAACCTTTTCTGCTCAGTTCAGCTTTTTTCAAATTTCAGAATTTTTTGTAATCTTTTGAGCCTTTCTATGCCTATTTCACCTTATTCGGATCTATTCAGCTTTATTTCAGCCATTTTCTGCTGCTTTCCATTTTTATTTTCCTGCTTTCAGCTGCTGCTCAAATTCAACTTAACAGTTTAGTGATGAAACGTTTTCAACTGGTTTCAGCAGCTTTCATTGAAAATCATTCAGCAATAAGCATCCACGCTGCATTTTCAAAGGAAATGCTCTTCATCTATAATTGTTCTCCTTTAAATCATACTTCAATAATGTTGTCTTGTTAGTCTTTGGTTTTTAGCAACAATTCTGCTACTTTTAGCTAGCCTTTTGCTTTTTAGGTAGCCTTTTGCTACTTTTATTGAGTGATTTTTTTGTCAGTCTTTTAGCCTCTAGCTTTCAAATTGATTCAGTACTTTTAGATTTTAGTTATCTTTTAACTACTTTTTAGCAAAACAAGTATATTTAGCTTTTATTTAGCCTTTTGTTACTGCTACTTTTAGCTAGTATTTTACTATGTTTGGCTCTTAGCTAGTATTTTGCTACATTTAGCTAATGTTTAGCGATTTCTTTTGCAATTTTTTGCCCGTAGCCTTTGATTCTTTTAGCTTTAACAATTTAAATATTGCTTCCATATCAAATTTCTATAAAATCATTCAACATGAGTCTGTTGTGAGTACAAATGTAGATGGGTATGGAACAGGCCTGGTGTACCTACTGGGAGGGTCTGGAGATTTCCCAGTGGGCAGGCCTGATGTGTGGGCTGCAGGGCCAGCACTGCCTGTTTTTTGTTGTTTTTTTAGAGCATTTTAAAAACAACATATAAACACAGAACACCGCTGCCGCTGCTCTTGGGCCGCCCTGCTTCTATCCAGAGCCGGCAGCAAACAGCTTTTCTTTTTTCTTTTCTTTTTTGCCACGAGTCGGCTCCGCAACATGACCTGCCAATCAATCCAGTAGGCGTGTCCAGCGGGTTCGGATGTTGTCAGTCCATACAATGGGCGTTATCAACTGTTATCATCCCCATTTGTTGCGGTGAATAAGTCACAATCTACCTACTAGCATGTTTAACAGAACGTTATCAGCAGTGTTATCGCTGTGAGTAGGCAGCGTGTTTCCGTAAACCCGGAAGTGTAGCGTTTTTGTTTTTTTTATGTAACTGTTTTCCTCAACCTAACCTTAAACCTGACCCAGAGGACCAACCCTAAACCTAACCCCCTTACCCTTGTGCCTAAACCTAACCAAGACCCTAAACCTAACGCCAGAGGCTTTACTCTAAATTTTAACACGTAGCCAAAGACGGAGCCTGCTGTCATCGCTTTTAACGGTGACAACATACCTTTAAACCTACTAGTAGGTACAGTAGGGGCATTCTGACCGCTACGAATGGGGATGATAATAATTGAAAAAGGGCAATTTTATGGTTGATAACATCCGAAGCGGGTGGCGTGTCAGTGAGAGATCAATCGGCAGTTAAACAAAAAACAACCTTCTCCAATATGTTTAAGATTATCAGGAGCAAAGAGGACACTAAATTATCTTTCCCTGACTTCACTCTGTCTGGCAACATCCTCCAAGTCAGTGAGGAGGTGAAATACTTGGGACATTATAACCGCTGACCTGTCTGATGACAGGGACATTTACAGGCAGCGTTGTATGCAATATGTACAAGCTAATATGCTTCTTCGGAGATTCTCTATTTGCTCAGTGTCTGTAAAAACTGCACTCTTCAAAGCATTTTGTACTCCAATGCACACCTGTGGCGGCATTACAGAAAGAGCAGTATGCATAAACTACAGGTGGCACACAATGATGGCATGAGGATGCTGCTTAAGGTGCCGCGATGGAGTAGTGCCAGTCAGATGTTTGTAAATGCCAATGTACCAACTTGTGCAGCTGTGCTTCGTAACCTTATGTACAGATGTATGTGTAGGCTAACAAACTGTAAATAGCATCATCTATACTTTGACCAACCCCATACAGAGCTCGGTTAGGTTCTATTCAAGTCTGTGGAATCACTGGCGCCTTAAATTATTTGGCAATGGATGAACATTCTGTTTTTACTGTGTCTTGTAGATGTTATCTTTTTTATTTTTTATTTTTTAAT
Organism: Garcialebias charrua; assembly: GCA_038048925.1. Classification (NCBI taxonomy): domain Eukaryota; kingdom Metazoa; phylum Chordata; class Actinopteri; order Cyprinodontiformes; family Rivulidae; genus Garcialebias; species Garcialebias charrua. The sequence continues at coordinate 1,504 of JBBPBX010025297.1, read as the reverse complement.
TTTTTGGTTGTTGTTGTTGTTGTTGTTGTTGTTGTTGTTGTTGTTGTTGTTGTTGTTGTTGTTGTTGTTATTATGGACCATATGCGTCTGAAATAAAGTTTTGATTGATTGATTGATGTATGTTTCCATACAATGATGAATTTAGTTCTCTGTATTTAACCCACCCCATGTGAGACACACCCAGGTGGAGCAGCGGGCAGCTATGTAAACGCACAGAGGGCAGTCAGAGCTTAGTGTTTTGTTCAAGAACACTACGACATGTGAGCGCGGCGGGGAGTTGAACCTGCGACTCAAAGGAACAGTTTGGTTCTGCGGGTAACTTTGGATGTTCTGTGTCTGCTGGGGCCAGTTATAGAGGGCAATCATCGCCGTGATCCTTATTATCATCACGCCGCTAACAGAACCACACTGCTAACAGGACTAAACCGCTAACAGAACCACTCTGCTAACAGAACCACTATGCTGACAGAGCCACTATGCTAACAGGACCATGTCGCTAACAGAACCACTCTGTTAACAGGACCAAGCCGCTAACAGAACCACTCTGCTAACAGGACCACGCCGCTAACAGGACCAAGCCGCTAACAGAACCACTCTGCTTACAGAACCACTATGCTAAAAGGACCAGGTCGCTAACAGAACCACTATGCTAAAAGGACCAGGTCGATAACAGAACCACTCTGCTAACAGGACCCTGCTGCTAACAGAACCACTATGCTAACAGGACCACGCTGCTAACAGAGCCACTCTGCTAACAGGACCACATCGCTAACAGAACCAATCAATCAATCAATCTTTATTTATAGAGCCCCTTTCAGCAGCCAGAAGGTGCACAAAGTGCTGAACAATACAGAAATAAAAACAAACAATAAAAACAAACAATAAAAAACAACAACAATAAAAAACAGCCAGTTAAAAATTAAAAACAATTTAGACCTAACAAGAATGTCAAAGAACCACTAGGCATTAAAAGCCTGCCTGAATAAGAAGGTTTTTAGATTAGATTTAAAAGACTCCATATGAGTGATGGAGCGCAAGTCCAGAGGTAGCTTATTCCAGAGACTGGGTGCAACGACAGAAAAGGCCCGGTCACCCCAACGTTTGTAGTTGGTCTTTGGAACAGATAGGAGAAATGTATTTGATGATCTCAGTGTTCTCCTATATTCGCGGACAGTTACAAGATCAGTCAAATACAGTGGGGCAAGACCATTAAGAGCTTTAAAAGTGAATAATAAAATTTTAAATTTAATTCTAAAATCAATTGGAAGCCAATGGAGAGAAAATAAAACAGGGGTAATGTGTTCACGTCTGGAGGTGTTGGTTAAAAGTCTAGCTGCAGCATTTTGGACCAATTGAAGGCGTTTAATGGAGGATTGGGAGATTCCCGCATATAGGGAATTGCAGTAGTCAAGTATGTTCCGACTTACGTTGAAATTTGGTTTACGAAGCCGCGTAAGAACGGATCTCCGTCGCAAGTCGAGGACTGCCTGTATATATATATATA
>JBBPBX010025296.1:15334-26422 GCA_038048925.1 Garcialebias charrua | reverse complement strand
GTCATACCACCCCCATTCTCTGAGATCTACCAGGGGAGGGAGGCTACAATACACTGTACTGGTCGTGGATGTAAATTATTCCTTCCACTCACCAGGATCCATCACTGCACCGCTTTGGACAAGCAAAAAAATTTTTTTAAAGGCCACCTCTTTTCTTACACACATTTTAACTTCTACCAACTTGAATATTTTACACTAAAACATTATGGTAAATGCCTGGTAAATGGAGCTTATTTATATAGCACTTTCCAGTCCCAGATGAGGGGCCCCAAAGCGCTTTACAATACCAACCATCCACCCATTCATACACACATTCATACACCGGTAGTGGCAGACTGCCATGCAAGGCGCCATCCAGTCCTACCGGGAGCAACTCGGGGTTAAGTGTCTTGCCCAGGGACACAACGACACATGGTGTGGGGAACCGGGATTCGAACCTCCAACCTTCCGATCGGGGGACGACTGCCATTACCACTACGCCACGGCCGCCCCATTATGGTTTACTTTCCTTCTCTGTTCAGCTCCAGTCCCTAAAAACACTAATCCCAAAAACTAAAAAACATTTACTATTCAAACACTTCATTAACAGGTCACATTGGTGTACCGCTTGTGTTAGACTGTATTGGATATGCTCCGATTGTAATTGAACTCTTGTCATTGAATTTTCCCTCATCTTTTGTCTCCCAGTTCGAACTGCCCTAATAGCTATAATAGGATTCATGCCAACCAAAGGAGAGGGTGCAATCGGATCTCTGGATTATACCCCTGAAGAAAGAAGGGCCCTTGCCAAAAAGTAAGATCTGCTTGACGTTTTCCCAATATTTACTCTCTGAAAGTACCGGTAAGTAAAAATTACTTATATAGCACCTTTCATATATATATAGTATCACATAGTGCAAGTTGCATACATGGAGCTGAACCATGTCAGATGTAAGAAGGAGCTTATTTATGCAAAGCTCTAAAAGTTAAAGCTGCTATATGTAACTTTTCTAACAATATATTTTTAACATATTTCTTCACTCTGTCACTAGATTGATGTTAGAGAGGTAATCTCTGAAAAAAACTAAAAAAAAATATTGTCCCCTTGCTTCTCCAGGTGGTAAATAAGCATTTCTAAAAAGAAAAAGTGACCCGCCATTTTCCAGCCAATAAAAACAAAGTTTGTAACCAGCCAATAAAAACCGAGCTTGAATTTGAATCAGCCAATAAAAACAGAGCTTGAATTCAAATTTCAACAGACCACAAGGGGGCAGAGCCATATATGGCTCTGAGGGGGAGGGATCAGAATGCTTTGCTTGTTGAAATTTTTTCTAAGTGCTGATGTTCTACAGAAACTGCAGACTGAACCTTTAAAACTAGAATTTTAAAGTGAAGTCTAAAATGAACTGGGAACCAGTGAAGGGAACTAAAACAGGTGTGATGGGAGCTTATTTGTTTCTGAGTTAACGTTACAGCCAAGTTCTGTACAACTTGAAGATGGTCCAACTTCCTGTTTGAACATGTAAATAAGCTGTTACAGTATCGAAACAAGAAGAAATAAAAGCATGAATGATCATCTCAAGTTCAGTTTTTCACAAGAAACTTCAGTTTTGAGATATTCCTGAGATGGAAGTGACAGTTTCTAGTTACAGTAGTTGTTTTATACATTGTTTTAAAGACATCACAAAATCAAACGTGACACCAAGTTCCTGAGTCCTGAGCTACATATCATCAGCATGAAGCTGATATGTCACATTCATAAACTGTTGAATTACCTTACAATGGGGAGATCATGTAGCATAAATATAATAGGTACTAAAACAGAACACTGGTGTACTTCACAAGGCAACCTGGTAGTGTCTGACAAAACCCCAATTACAGAAACATTAAAACTTCTGTAAAATGGGTAGATTAAGAACCACTCGAGGACAGAGCCAGAACAACTCTATCTGGTTCTGAAGTCTGTGGATTAAGATCAACAGACTTCTTAAGATCATGGGCACTCGTTTTGAAGTGAAAAATTAACGTGTGCTGGAGATTAGCTTAGCTTAGCCTGCTACCGCTAATGGCTTCTGGACTTGAGCTCTGTGTAACACCTACGTCACCAAACACTTACGCAGTTGTGTCACACCTTTTTCTGTCCAGGTTGAAACTGAACCTTCAATCTGGTTCTGAAGTCTGTTGATTAAGATCTCGTGATCAACAGTATCAAAGGTGGAAGGCAGGTGTAAAACCAAAACGGTGTAGTTCCCTGAATCAGCTGACACCATATTGTCATATATAATATGATAAATATAGGATCAAAAATTACATTAAAGTGTAAGAAAGTGATTATTTGAGATCGCACATAACAATTTCAAGGTTTAACCAGAATGACTACAACTCCAAGATTTCTAAACATAAGATGGTCTTATTCTGAAACTCTGGCGTGAATGACGGTGGGCGATATGCATTCTGTCAAGTAGTGCTGGACAATAATTTGATATCGATATATATCACGATATACTTTTATTCAATAACGATGATATGAGTTTTAAGTATATTTTCGATATTTCAATAGGATTTGTCAAAGTATGCAGGACTTTTATATTGAAAACAGACTGTGGCATTTTAGCAAACCATTTTACAAAACACATACATCACAGAGCCACGGGCTGAAAGACTCAATTGGGGCCATATAAAGTAAGTACCGACACCCACGCGTGCTCACCCTGGCCTGCTCAGAGCAGGGTGTAATAACACACCGTCAGTAACCCTAGATTAGTTTAATTTATATGGCATTTTAAACTCATAAGCAGAAAAACATGATGTATGTTTTTTACTTTTTATATGCTTTGTCTGTATTTTGGTAAACTGTCTTTGAGTTATTGTATGGCATTTTCAGTTAACCCTGTGCTATAAGAAATATAAGATTGAGTCAGGCCTCACATTAACACACGCACAGCAAAGGTCATATATGCATGCTCACTCAGGCCCAGGAGGAGGCCTGAACAGAATTAGGTCAAGTAGATAAGAACGCCAGAAGGTTGCAGAGGGAGACCTTTCCGCTGTCGGTTTTGCTGTGTTGTCATATAGAACTCCCCAAAATAAATAAAAAGAACACTTTGTTAGACGAGCTGAAGGCCTCTTAAAACAGAGCTCTGTGATTCAAGGCCTGTTAAAAATGAAAAGAGTTCTTAAAGCATTTAAAACAAAGATAATTAAAATAAAATGTAATCTTTGAATAAGCAATTTTTGAACCATGCTACAGCAGCCAGACAAGCAGCTCTAGCGCACACACACACAAGCACATGAGCAGGTCTCGCTCTGAACAGAAATAGGTCAGATGAGATAAAAAGGTGCACACTTTTACAAACTCACAGAGGAAGAGCTGCGGAGGAGTTTGTAGGCTCTTAACAGTTCACTTCTAAATCAAACACATATAATTATATAGAAAAAAGTGTTCTTATATGAAACAAAGTGTGATAAGTGATTGAATATGTGAAGGGTGTGTCAAGTAATTAACTGGAGATATATGATTATGTATTGTGAGTAAAATGTATGTTATTTTATATGTTTTCTTTTAAGATTCGCAGTAAACCAAAGAGGTTCTCCACTGCTGGGTATTGATGATAGTTTTGAATATTACACAACACGTTAAAAAAGTGTTTTTCCACAGTTTTGGTAAATGTAGGTGAAAGTTGAGAGATCTGGGTGAAAGTTTAGACCTGTCTGACCAGACTCTCGTGTGAAGGGAGGGTGAGAGCTAAGGAGAAAATTATTATGTCATTGCTTTGCTGAGAGCTGAACAGCTGTCGGAAGTCATGATCTCACCAGCTACTAAATAAGGATTTAGGAAATTATGTCACCAAACTCTGTCCAGGGGGCTGGGACGAGGTGTAAAACGTTACCTCATCATTGACCAATAGAATGACAGGAAAATGACATGGTTGTCTAGAATAGTGGGGGTCAAACCCTTTTCTTGACTATAAATAAGGCTGGTGAACAGAGCTGAGGGGCTGAAGATTTTTTGAAGACCATTTGGATATTACTGGACAAAGACGGACGCTCTGGAACTACAAAGAAGAAGATAGAATATTCTAAAAAGACTCTCCTTGGACAAAAAAGGAGATATTTTTGCTTCAGCCTGGATCCCTTGCTATTCTTCTTCAAAATTGGATTAATTGCAGAGCTGGAATATAGCCTCAAATCTTGATTCAGGATTGAGGTATTTTTTCCTTACCTTTGGTAAATAGCCCCTGTGGAATTACCTCAGCAGAAGGTAAGGAAATATTCCCATTCTTGTCCAGAGCATTAAAATTATATTAAATTTAGTATAAACAAGCAACAAGACTGCTACTACCTGAAGACGGAAAATCAGTTACAAGGATAACTTTGTTTGGTGAAAAATTAAATGAATTTTGGAAGAACCGAGCGCTGACAGGCCCGTCGCAAGGCTGTTTATGTTAGTGGAACACAGTGTACTTTTTATCTCCGCTCTGCTGTAGAGGGCCTCTCGTTGGCCAATGATGGATTAAAAGCTGCTCTTTTGTGGAATACTATTTCTCCTGATTTGAAAAGATTTTTTGTGGAACAAACAAATTCTTTTTGATTTAATTCAACTATTAATTAAGTGATAAGGGCTGTTAGGTCCCTGTACGACCGGTGTCAGAGCTTGGTCCGCATTGCCGGCAGTAAGTCAGGCTCGTTTCCGGTGAGAGTTGGACTCCGCCAAGGTTGCCCTTTGTCACCGATTCTGTTCATAACTTTTATGGACAGAATTTCTAGGCGCAGCCAAGGTGTTGAGAGGATCCGTTTTGGTGACCTTAGAATCGCTTCTCTGTTTTTTGCAGATGATGTGGTCCTACTGGCTTCATCAGTTCGTGATTTACAACTTTCACTGGAGCGGTTTGCAGCCGAGTGTGATGCGGCCGGGATGAGGATCAGTTCCTCCAAATCCGAGGCCATGGTCTTGAGCCGGAAAAGGGTAGCATGCCCTCTCCGGGTCGGGGAGGAGGTCCTGCCCCAAGTGGAGGAGTTTAAGTATCTCGGGATCTTGTTCACGAATGAGGGAAAACTGGAGCGTGAGATCGATAGGCGGATAGGTGCAGCGTCCGCAGTGAAGCGGGCGCTGTACCGGTCTGTCGTGGTGAAGAGAGAGCTGAGTCAAAAGGCAAAGCTCTCAATTTACCGATCGATCTACGTTCCCACCCTCATCTATGGTCATGAGCTTTGGGTTATGACCGAAAGAACAAGATCTCGGATACAAGCGGCTGAAATGAGTTTTCTCCGCAGGGTGGCTGGACTCTCCCTTAGAGATAGGGTGAGAAGCTCAGTCATCCGGGAGGGACTCGGAGTAGAGCCGCTGCTTCTCCACATCGAGAGGAGCCAGTTGAGGTGGCTCGGGCATCTGGTTAGGATGCCTCCTGGACGCCTCCCTGGTGAGGTGTTCCGGGCACGTCCCACCGGGAGGAGACCCAGAGGAAGACCCAGGACGCGCTGGAGGGACTATGTTTCTCGGCTGGCCTGGGAACGCCTTGGGATTCCCCCGGAGGAACTGCTCCAAGTGGCTGGGGAGAGGGAAGTCTGGGCCTCCCTACTTAGGCTGCTACCCCCGCGACCCGACCCCGGATAAGCGGAAGAAGATGGATGGATGGATGGATGGATGGATATTAATTAAGTTACTGTTTTGGGTCATCCGAGACCGACCCCGGAGCAGGATCTGCCCACTGAAGGCTGACTGGCCTTGGACTGAGAACTGAGAAAACACGGTGTACTCTTTATCTCCATCCTGCTGAAAGTACCTCATCAACTGGACAGAACCAAGAATTTTGTTGAAAAAACTACAAGCTTTGATGAATTAAAGCAGAGAGTCAGGAGTGCAGCGGGCGAGTTGTTTCTGTAAGTACACTATGTTCCAATTTTAGGCTCCGGCCGGCTAAGGAAGGCCTTTTCATCAGGACCGCAGAACAAATGAAGGATTACAACATTTTTGAATGGATATAACACTTTTGTGGAGTAATTGATTTGCCTAAAAGGATTACCAGATTTTTTATGGAATACAATTTGCTGAAGTTGCTGAAGTCATGAAGAATTAGTTGAATTTGCTGGATACTTTAAGAAGATTGGATTGATTCAAAAAGTGTTTACTCCTGGACAAAAGGAGGGTTACTTTGCGGCATCGGGATCTGCTCTGACGGGTCTTGGCTTATCAGCTTGTTTGAGCTAAGGGAACACCGCTTCTGAAGTTTTGTTCATCAACGCCACAGGTCTTGAATGGATTAAAGCCTGAATTACAAATTCTTCCTTTCTGATGGGATTAAAACACAAGACTACTTGGGTGGATTATTAAACAAGCTCTTCCTGGTGGGATTAAACAAAGATTTGTCCAGTCGGCTGGAGTGCAGACTTCTGATTGGAGTACAACAGCATCACCTGGAGGTTTTTCTGTAGAAAAACAACCAGATTTCCTGATGGGATTATAAAACAAGTTTTTCTGGTGGAAATAAAAACACAAGTTGGAACACACCAAGATTACCTGGATGGATTGAATATATTTAATTGGAATCAGATTATTGTAGAATAAACCAACATTTTAGAAGATTATACAAATTATACATTGGATTGCAACTCAATTCAATTAAAGCTAACACATTAAAGCCCAGCGTGTGGAAGACACCTTTGGTGAGTTGTTGAATCTTTTATCTCTTTAAATGCAAGTCATGTAACCTGATTAAATCTTTTTCTGTAGTAAGTAGTGCTTATGCTGTTACCCCTGCAACTAGAAAAATAAAGAAACATAAAACGTACAAATTTGGATTTTTCATTTGACTCACCTTGATATTAAATGATGGAAAACTTGGTTCAAAGATAACAACAAAGATTATTGGAGGTTTTGAATGGTTTTATTAGCCAAAAAGAGTAAAACAATATCCTGGAACCTTATTTTCCTAGGTTCTAAAACTAACCAGGCGGATAACAATTACTATCTACTAGAGGTAAGCTGTCGTTTAATGCATGTTTCTCCGTGAGATACGATCTGACTCCATTCTGCTAAGTCAGACTTTCGGCGGAGTGAAACAGGATATGACATTGCAGATCGGAGACAGTAACAGTCTGGTTGAATTACCTCGTCTCAGCCTTAATCCTAACTAATCTGGAGACATATCGGGTAATACTCGTGTGCAAGGATAAAAGTTAAAAGGACCCGTTACTGGGTAGGCTGGAGTGAGGACTTGTCGCAAGGTCCTGCGGCTAACCTCACTCACGTAGAAATAACAGATTACAGAGTTTCACTGACGCATTTCTTTTTTTGTTCGGGTTGAAGCGACCGCTTCAGTTTCAACCGGGACAGAAAAAGGTGTGACACAACTGCGTAAGTGTTTGGTGACGTAGGTGTTACACAGAGCTCAAGTCCAGAAGGCGTTAGCGGTAGCAGGCTAAGCTAATCTCCAGCATGCGTTAATTTTTCATTTCAAAACGAGTGCCCATGACTGTCAGAATGTGACTGAACAAAGTTTCACAAGCAAAGAGAAAGAAGATGACATAACTGATAAGAGAGGAAAGACTAATTTGAAGGTGTGGAAGTGGTTCGGCTTTCTAAAATCTGATAAACTGCAGGTTTCTTTATGCTGCAAAATGTGACGGGAGAGTCGTTCCAACTTGTTTCATCTGAAGAGTTTCCACTCGAAAGAATACGCTGAGAGTCAAGATAAAGCACAATGACAAGGGTTTCTCTGCAGAAGTGGGCATTTCTGGAGAATAGGCGTTTCTAGAGGACAAACACTGATTGGCTAGCTGTATTTTCTGGTTCTTTAGGTAAGTTACGTCAGGTCTTTTTTTAAACTGAAGGTTAGTAAGAAACAGTGTTATATCTGCTGTCAAACACAAGAAGATTCTGTTTCCGTTGAAGATGTTTACATAATTGAATTTATGATGGCAGGCGCTTTGCTGTTTGGCATCTGCGGAGCCCTGTTGTATCGGAAACTGCGGAAGACTTCAACGGCAATTACGGCCATGTTTAAGCTTCCGAGTCAGTGTGAAAGTTTGATCTGTGCCGTGGCCTCGCTAAATCAGCTGCTTTACGAGCTTAACCATAAGGTGGAGGCGATTTATGAGAATCGCAGACCACCCGCGGCTTCTGGGACTCGTCAACCTCGTCACGGTTCAACCTGGAGGAGGATTCATAGCATGGATCAGTGGAACGGATTCCCACAATTAGACTATTTTGGATTTGGATCGTCCAGATGGACACTCAAGGCTGCAGGGGGAAAAAAAACTGTCTGCCTGAAAAAAATCAACAATCAAGCTTATCTGAATCTGACTCCCCAACAGCCTTGGACATGGGCTGACTATCAAATTTCTCCTGGGTCATGAGTAACCGAGGACAACAACTGCATCTATTCAACTGATGAACAAATATATTTGTTTGGTGACCATAGCACTTCCTACTAATAATTCTCTTTTTTGTAAAATAAAAATATGATTTGTAATTATTTGCATGCTTTTCTCAAAACTTCAATACAATCGATTAAATATGGAACAATCATTACATTATACAATATTGTCATTCAAAAACTCTTTTACTTTATACAGTAATGCAATTGATTTTGTTATTTTTATTCTTAAGTAATTTATATGATATTTCCATGTCAGCTTCTCATCAATAACAACACCCCAAATTTTATTTCATTAACTATGAATTTCAATGCTGTCAATTTTAAAGTTGTTGTTTAAAGTTAAAACTATTAATATTGACAAAGTTGAGAATTTTAGGTTTATTTGACGGTGATTTCTATTTTTTTTTAAGGTTAAATACAAATACTGTAAAATGTGAACATTAAATTATGTGTACAATTTGTAGTTTTTCTGAGGCTTTTATATTGTTTATATTGATATCGACTTATATCGCTATCGACTGAAATTAAGAAATATATTGTGATAAAAGTTTTGGTCATATCGTTCAGCCCTACTGTCAAGTATGAAGTTCTTTAATTTAAAATGGTAAATGAGCAGTAGATTTATAAATATCATTGAAGACTGCCTAGAAAGGCAGTAATTTGCAAACAAAGATGCCATTTTTCTCATTGACAAACACTTGCTGAACTCTTAACAACCTCTGTCACAGTGAGGTCGCATGACCTACAGTGAAGAGGTCTCTGAAGAAAACACTGATTAACTTTTAGAGCCATTTTTGATCAAGATGGCTGCCACATCTACCTCAGAAATCTCACAATTGACTTTAACTTTTTCATTCAACCTTTATTTACACAGGTTTGTTCCCAGTGAGCCTTGATGACTCATTTACAAGAGAGACCTGTTTACTCAGTCATTCATTGAGATATTGAGCTGAAATTTGGTATGGCTATAGCTGAGAACAAGTTGTTATACATTTCTACTGCCCAAAAAAAAAAAAATCCTAGATGGCTGCTTTAGCCAAAGGGGGAAAAAATACAATAACTCAGCTATTTTAAAAGATACTGAGCTGAAATTTGGTGGTGGTACCAGACAACGATGTGCAACAAATTCTGAATTAAAATATAAAAATGCAAGATGACCACCAAACCTAATTTCAAATGGATATAATTCCGATGTTTTTAGAGCTATTTAGCTGAAATTTGGTGTACTGTATTGGTAGAAGAACAATCCCTAATAGACTGCAATTCAAAAATCCAAGATGGCCACCTGACCTGAAAAGGAAAATACTATAAATTAATCATTTCTTGAGATATCGAGTTCAAATTTGTTGTGGTGGAGCTGAGAGCAATGCCCACTACATAGTTCTGTCAAATCAAAAAAATTACATGGCTGTAATGTGGCAGTCCCCGTCAAAATTCCTCCTGGAACTTTCTAGTTAGTAGTTGAACTTTGATTGACAGTTCCCTGGTAATAACTAGCTTGTCACAAAGCTAAAGGAGTGTGCTCAAACCCGTCCTGCTTTACCAGGCAACAAAGTCCTGGTCTCTGGAGGCTGCATGAACTGACATGCTGATGTTCATTTCACACCATGTTGTGAATTGGACAGCGCAGCAAACGTCTCTCCTCTATTAGCAGATGAGATGAAGCTGTTGATCAGTTGATACTTTCATTAGCACATAGACCAGATGCACAGGATGACTCCCTGTGCCCTAAATACGTCTCTTTATTAGCAACTTTTTTTTTTTTTCAAATAGTAAATTTCAAAGCTGCATGATGAGATAAAGGCCAACAATGTTTAACAGAAGAGCACGGTTAGTAGAAAAAATTGCATTGTTTTTCTGAAATGCAGAGTGAATTCTGCATGCTGAGAAACTTTCCTGAATGAATTGGAATTATGTTAAAGTATTTTAATGTGTATAAATTAAATTTTCTGAAGAGTTGAAGTTTGAACAAATATTGAACGCTTTTTCAGATTTTAACAAAGAAGTTCTAAAAAGCCGTTGAGGAGGAAGTGTGGCAAAAAATAATATAAAGAAATATATAAAGGGGATTAATCTTAACCCAAAAGCTGAACCCACTTCAAAAACTGAACATAAATCAATAACTGGCCTCAATAAATGGGTAAATCTACTGAACTACCTGAACCCAGTTATTGTTTAGTTTGCTTGTCTCAATTCTGGAATATACATGTTGCACTTCCCAAACCAGGACAGCTACCCCCCATGCTACAAACATGTTATGAACAGACACCATAACCCATTGGTGTCAGAAGCATTTGGAATGTGGATGGGACACATAGGTGAGGGATCTGGGGTTCCTCCCCCAGAAAATTTTGAATAAAGAAGATTCCATTTCCTGCATTCTGGTGTATTTTAATGGGTTGTTATACATCTATGTTTACCTACATATGTAAACGATTCAGTAACTATTTTAGAAAGCATGGTACAAAAAGAAGTAGTCTGACCAACAGCTCTCCTTGTGTGAATAGAGTACTCTCCACTTCTCAAATGCGTCCTAGCCCCCCAACCCCCGTGTCAAAAACTGCCGGAACTAATGTAGCATTAAGCTAGTGCTTAAGCTGATGCACATTACAGATGTGTTGGCTAAGATGCTACAGTAGCGCGCTGCCTTTCTCACACATCTTAACCCTCCCACACCTGACAACAACTGCCAGCATTAATGTGGTGCTAAGCTAGCACACAAAACAGAGAT
>JBBPBX010025296.1:0-15319 GCA_038048925.1 Garcialebias charrua | reverse complement strand
GCCACGCAGATGTCCTTGGGAAAACATTGCAAGCTGTATGGAATTGTAGGTACTAGGTAGCCATGAAAACCCAGAGTGGACTTTTAGTGGTTTGAGTATCCTCCAATTAATCAAGTGGAATGGATTCATTCACGAAGAAATAGCAACATGCTGATGAACTAATATTTCATTGTAAATGTGGAGAGTTCCATCCATCCATCCATCCATCCATTTTCGTCCGCTTATCCAGGGTCGGGTCGCGGGGGTAGCAACCTAAGTAGGGAGGCCCAGACTTCCCTCTCCCCAGCCACTTGGAGCAGCTCCTCTGGGGGAATCCCAAGGCGTTCCCAGGCCAGCCGAGAAACATAGTCCCTCCAGCGTGTCCTGGGTCTTCCTCTGGGTCTCCTCCCGGTGGGACATGCCCGGAACACCTCACCAGGGAGGCGTCCAGGAGGCATCCTAACCAGATGCCCGAGCCACCTCAACTGGCTCCTCTCGATGTGGAGAAGCAGCGGCTCTACTCCGAGTCCCTCCCGGATGACTGAGCTTCTCACCCTATCTCTAAGGGAGAGTCCAGACACCCTGCGGAGAAAACTAATTTCAGCCGCTTGTATCAGAGATCTCGTTCTTTCGGTCACAACCCAAAGCTCATGACCATAGATGAGGGTAGGAACTTAGATCGATCGGTAAATTGAGAGCTTTGCCTTTCGACTCAGCTCTCTCTTCACCACGACAGAGATGTGGAGAGTTCGAAAAATATTTTTTAAATGTGGGGAGAACACGCCCCTTCTCATATACAGGAATTTTTCCAACACCTATGCCATAACCCAACAATGCACATGTCCTCAATGAAGACAGCATAACCCAGTGATACACACATTCCGAACTAAGACAGGTGAACAAACAGTTTAGTTTTTAAAATAAACTTTCTTTCCTAATATTGATTGTATTCTATACAACAATTGGCTCTGTTTAACAGTCCTTGTTATCTATGAAGACTTTGTTTCTTTTTATTAATTTCTTGCTAATTCATTATTTAAGACACTGGTAGTCAAAACAAGAGATGTTCTGATCAGTTACATATTATGTACTTTGCACTCCTTCACTGTCCATCTATATCTGTCTACAGTGTTCATGACTCAATAATCTGTTCTGAAATGTCAGTGATGAGTCGCAGAGTAGTGAGAGTTTTGTTTGTTTAGACTCTAGAGGATATAAGCTCTCCAGACATCAAACAGATCCACCTCTTTAATTAGCACTTCGAGATCTTTGGATACAAGGTCCTGCTCAATCTTGACAAGCTTAATTATGTAACAACCCACCATATGAGAGAAGAAAAAGATCATAAAATGGTTTGTGATGTTACAAAAATTAGGAGTAAGAGGATTTTAATCATTAACCCAGGTTAGTGTGTAACCAACTAGCTCTAATTGAGAGACATGGAGCCATTACAGTTCAGTACTGTATGTGGTTCTACAATGAGGTTCAGGATGGTTTACAATCAGACTACCAAATTACAAAAAGTGTTTGAGAAAACCATCAAAAATTGTCTAAATCAAGCAATCAATATGTGTGCAGTACTTAACCAGCAGTGGCGATTTTAGCGTCTTTTTTTTTGGGGGGGGGGGGGTGCTCAAGCACCCCTAAATTGTAACTCAGCACCCCTGAAAAATAAAGAAACCATCATTAGGCTTTTGTATGAAAGCTTAGTTCTCAAATCATAGTCACCAAAATACTTAATACATTTGAAATAATTATGGAATAAATAATGATAATCTTAAATGGGCCAGGAATATGTATGATTTTTTTTTGCACGAGTCAGATCCTCAACACCACCTGTCAATCAGTCCAGTAGGCTTGTCAGCAACTGACCAGTCTGCAATCACAATTTGTCGCGAATGTAAACACCCCTTACCTGCAGGAGCTGCACTCCCTTTTCCTCTGACAACTTTGTCGGGGTTTTGCATTACCAACGCTTTGCAGTCAGAGGGATTTCTTGAAACGTCATCAGAAAAAAAACCTGTTAGACATTGTTAGTGAAGAACATGTAATTTAGACAGCATTCACCGGAGTGTATATAGGGTGAAATACACTTTATTCAGTTTATGATGAGAGGTGTCAAGCTAATGTGGGTCTACTCTTAGCCCCCTGACTTGGTGCCTGTGTGTTGGAGTTTTCCCCGGTAGATGAGAGGGTAGCTTCCCTGCGCCTATGGGTGAGGGAATGGGCTCTGACGTTTGTGCCTATGCTCCAAATGGCAGTTAAGTTTATCTGGCCTTCCTTGAGTCCTTGGCAAGGGTGCTGGAAGGTGCGCCAGCTGGGGACTCCTTTATTCTGCTGGGGCACTTCAATTCCCACGTGGGTAATGACAGTGTGACCTAGAGGGGCGTGATTGGGAGAAATAGCTTATCTGCTCTAAACTGATCTGTTATTGGACTTCTGTGCTAGTCATAGTTTGTCCATCACAAAGGCCATGTTCGAACATAGGTGTTCCATAAATGCACTTAGCACCAGGATGTCTTAGGTCATAAATCAATGATTGACTTTTTAGTCGTATGGTAAATGGTAAATGGAGCTTACTTATATAGCGCCTTCCAGCCCCCTATGAGGGGCCCCAAAGCGCTTTACAGCACCAGCCATCCACCCATTCATACACACATTCATACACTGGTAGCGTTATCATCCAGGTCTCTCTTGTAAATGAGTCCTCGAGGCTCATTGGGATTAACCTGCCTAAATAAAGGTTGAATGAATCATCTAATTTGCGGCTGTTTGTTTTGGACACTCGGTTGGAGAGAGGAGCTGAGCTATCAACTGATCATCACCTGGTAGTGAGTTGGATCAGATAGCAGAGGAAGATGCCAGACAGACCCAGTAGACCCAAATGTGTACTGAGGGTTTGCTAGAAACGCCTGGCAGAAGAACCCATCAGAAAGATCTTCAACTCACACCTCCGGAAGAGCTTTAACCGCATCCCAGTTGAGGTGGGGAACATTGAGTCAGAGTGAGCCATGTTCCACGACTCAATTGTTGAAGTGGCTACCTTGAACTGTTGGCCGTAACGTTGTCAGTTCTTCTCGCAGTGGCCATCCACAAACTCTGTGGTATACACCCTGGGTTAGGGAGGCTGTCAAGCTGAAGAAGAAGTCCTATCAATCCTTGTTGGCTAGTGGGACTCTGGAGGCAGCTGAGGAACCAGAGGGCTAAGTGGTCCACAGCCTTTGCTGTTGCTGAGGAAAAGCTTGGATGTGGGAGGAGTTCTGTGAGACTTTAGATAAAGATTCTCAGTTGACTCTGAGGAGATTCTGGCAAACTCAGAATCTCAGGTGGCTGAGAAAGGGAAAGCAGTTACAAACACGGTGTTCAGTGAAGGTGGAAGGAATACTTCTTGGATCTTCTCAATCCGACCGGCACGTCTTTCCTGGAGGATGTGGAGTTGGGAGACTTTGGGGTTTGTCTGTCCATAACCGTGGCAGAGGTCACTGAGATAGTTAAAAACCTGTGCGACAGCAGGGCTCCAGGGGTGGATGAGATTTGCCCTGATTTCCTTAAGGTTCTGGATGTTGTGGGGCTGTCTTGGTCTACACGCCTTTAAAACATTGCGCGGACATTGAGGCAGTGGCACTGGATTGGCAGACTGGGGTGGTAGTTCCCTTATTCAAAAAGGGGGACTAGAGGGTGTGCTCCAATTGCAAGGGCATCACTCTCCTTAGCCTCCCTGGTAAGGTCTATTCAAGGGCACTGGTGAAACGAGTCTGATTGTTGGTCGAACCTCAGATCCAGGAGGAACAATGTGTCCTGGCCGTGGAACACTGGACCAGCTCTTTACCCTCACTAGGGTTCTTGAGGGATCATGGGAGTTTTCCCATTCAGTCTACATGTGTTTTGTAGACTTGGACAAGGCATTTGAACATTTTCCTCGGGGTACACTGTGGGGGGTTCTCTGTTAGTATGGGATTGGGGGCCCATTGTTACGGGCTGTTCTGGCCCTATACAAGCTGTGGGAGAGTTTGGTTTGCATTGCTGGTAGTAAGTCAGACCCTTTCAGGGTGGGAGTTGGACTCTTCCAGGTCTGCCCATCGTCACAGATTCTGTTCATAACTTTTATGGACAGAATTTCTCGGTTTCCAGGGAGCGGAGGGATTCCAGTTTGGTGGCCTCAGGTTTCCATCTCTGCTCTTTGCAGATGATGTGGTGTCATCGTACCGTAATCTTCAGCTCTCACTGGAGAGGTTCACAGCCGAGTGTGAAGCAGCAGGGATGAGAATCAGCACCTCCAAATCTGAGGCCATGGACCTCAACCAGAAAAGGGTGAATTGCTCTCTTCAGGTCGAGGGTGAGGTTCTGCTTCAGTTGGATGAGTTTAAGTATCTTGGGGTTTTGTTCATGAGTGAGGGAAGCATGGAGCATGAGATTGACAGACAGATCTGTGCAGCATCTGCAGTATTGCATACTCTGTACCAGTCCATTGTGGTGAAGAGGGAACTGAGCTGTAAGCAAAGCTCTCTGTTTACCGGTCAGTCTATGTTCCTACCCTCACCTATGGTCAGGAACTCTGGGTAGTGATCAAAAGAATGAGATCGCAGATACAGGTGGTTGAAATGAGTTTTCTTCTGCAGGGTAGCTGGACTCTTCCTTAGAGATAGGGTGAGAAGTCCAGTTATTCAGGTTAGACTCAGAGTAGAACTGCTGCTCCTCCACATTGAAAGTAGCCAGTTGAGGTGGTTCAGGCATCTGGTAAGGATGCTCCCTGGGCACCTCCCTAGTGAGGTGCTTTGGGCTTGTCCGACTGGGAGGAGACTACAGGGAAGACCCAGGACACGCTGGAGAGACTATAATAATGAATTCCATTTATAATGCACTTTTCATTAATAAAAATCTCAAAGTGCTACAAAGTGTAACAAAGCAAAGATCAAAATAAAACAAGTGATAAAATCAAATAAAATCAATAATAATATCGACTAAGATCAAAGATAAAATCATGTGGATGCAGATTAGGCTTGCTTAAAAAATAAATAAAATAAAACAAGTGATAAAATCAAGTAAAATCAATAATGATATCAGCTAAGATCAAAGATAAAATCATGTGGAGGCAGAATAGGCTTGCTTAAAAAGAAAGGTCTTTATGCTGCTTTTAAAGTCAACCAGTGACTGTGGAGCTCTCAGGTCGTCAGGGAGGGAGTTCCACAGGCGGGGGGCAGCCACACAGAATGCTCGGTCTCCCATGGTCCTCAATTTGGTCCGAGGAATATGAAGGAAATTACTGTTCTGTGATCGTAGAGACCGGGTGGATGAATATGGTGCAAGAATGTCCTTTAGATAGTCAGGTGAAGTGCCGTGCAAGCATTGATGGGTAATGAGAGCAGTTTTGTACTGAATTCTGTAGGTGACAGGAAGCCAATGGAGGTTATGGAGAATGGGTGTAATATGTTCAAATTTACGAACTCTCAACAGAATCCTTGCTGCACTGTTTTGAATGTATTGAAGTTTCTGAAGGTTTTTGCCAGGGATACCAATAAACAGGGAGTTGCAGTAGTCGAGCCTGGAGGAGACAAAGGCATGGACGAGTTTCTCAGCATCAGGAAAAGTCAGAGATGGGCGAAGTCTGGAGATGTTTCGAAGATGGAAGAAGCAGGTTTTAAACAGATGCTTAATGTGATTTTCAAATGTAAGATGAGAGTCCATTTTTATTCCAAGATTTGTAACAGAGGTGGAGAGGGGGATGTCTTGACCAGAGAAGGAGATTGTTGTTAAAGTTGATGTTTGTATCTGGTGAGGGGTGCCAATCAATATGGCCTCAGTCTTCGAGCAGTTTAATTGAAGAAAGTTCTGATTCATCCATGCCTTTATTTCCTCCAGGCAGGCAGAGAGAACAGTGAGTGAAGACGGAGATAGGGATGATGATGATGTTCCAGTCCTGATGTAAAGCTGTGTGTCGTCGGCATAGCAGTGAAAAGAAATGTTGAACTGATTAATAATTTGACCTAAAGGCAGCATGTAGAGGGAAAACAGCAGGGGCCCCAGAACTGACCCCTGAGGGACACCACAGGAGACACCGACTGTCTGGGAAGTGGCATTGCCAAGGCTAACACATTCCAGCCTATTGGAGAGGAAAGAATTGAACCAGTCCAGGACAGTGTCACAGAGACCGACCTCCACATGAAGACGGTGGAGGAGGATACTATGGTCCACAGTGTCGAAGGCTGCAGTGAGGTCAAGGAGGACAAGGATGGAGGGAGAACCAGTGTCAGCAGCCATGAGGACATCATTTGTTACTCTCAGCAGTGCAGTCTCAGTACTGTGAGCTGCTCTGAATCCAGACTGGAACTTCTCATACAGAGAGTGTTGCTGTAGGTGGTCCTGCAGCTGAGCAGCAACTGTTTTCTCCAGCACTTTGGACAGAAATGGGAGGTGGGAAATTGGGCGGTAGTTAGAAAAATTGTCGGGATCCAAATTAGATTTTTTCAGAAGAGGCCTAATGATGGCAGTTTTTAGAGGCAATGGAACATGACCAGATTGTAGAGACTTGTTTATTATTTGTGTGATTAATGGGCTTATTGCAGAGTGATTGGATTTTATGAGAGACGAGGGGAAGGGATCCAGGGCGCAGGATGAAGGCTTCATTTTCTTGAGGATGGTCTCCACCTCACTCTGAACGACTTCATCAAAGCTGCTCAGGGTCCCAGAAAGCAGACGGGTAGATGGCACACTAAGATCAGGGAGGTTGTGGAGCTGAGATCTGATAGTGTCAACTTTGTTTTTAAATGATGAGAGGAACAGGTTGCATTTTTGAACAGAGTCCTCATGAGTTAGTTTAATGGGATTAAGCAGATGAGTTATTGTGGAGAAGAGCTGTTTAGAGTTTCCAGGGCAGGTGTTGATGATGTTGGAATAATATTTGGAGCGTGCTTCTTTAAGAGAATTGGCGTACGCTTTCTGATGTTCTTTGTACGCTTGCTTATGTACCGAGAGACCAGATGATTTTACACGTCTCTCAATAGCACGGCCAGTTGCCTTCATCCTGCGCAGCTCACCAGTGTACCAAGGGGCTGAACGGGAGAAAGACACCAGTCTTGACTTCAAGGGAGCATGTAGGTCCAGAAGCTCCTGGAGAGATTGGTTGTAGTAATCCACAGAGTCATCTGCAGATGAGTGATTGACAGCGGTCAGGGCGTGAAGATCAGCAGACAAAACATCAGGGGAAATGTTTTTATAGTCACGGAACTGGATAGGTCGTTTTGGGTTAGAAGCAGGCGAAGTTGAAGGCACTTCCAGGGAGATGACCCTGTGGTCTGAGACACCCAGGTCATATACAGACAAGTTATTGAGTACAGTGTCTGTAATCACCAAATCCAGAGTATGCCCCCTGTTGTGCGTAGGGGCGTCCACATGTTGGGTGAGGTTGAGAGATTCCAAAAGAGACTTAAAATCTGTAGCCAGAGGGGAAGAGGAATTGTCCATGTGGATATTTAGATCGCCAAGAAAAATAGTTTTTACAGGGGAGGTGCAGAAAAAAGTGAGGAGGTCATGCATTTCTGAGTTAAATGAAACATGCGGTTTGGGAGGTCTATAAATCAATATAACGTTCATCAGGAGTGGGGCTTTGAAGTTGAAGGCCAAACATTCAAAAGAAGAAAAATTATGAGAAGACAGATGTGACAATTTTAAATTACTGCGGTAGATTACAGCCAGACCACCACCGCGGCCAGTGCAGCGGGCTCTCTGCAGATAACTGTATCCGGAGGGACAAGCTTCATTCAGAGAACTGAACACGTCTGGTTGATGCCAAGTTTCTGTGAGGCACATGAGGTCCAAGTTTTTCTCCAGAATGTGATCATGAATTAGACATGATTTATTGGATAGTGACTGCACATTGAAAAGTTCTATTTTAATGCCAGTTGGTGTAGGAGCCTTTTGAACCGGTTTCAACAGACTGAAGTCCACTCCACGTTTTCCTTGCCACTTTGTGAGCTGTGGACTACAAGGGACTACAGACGCTGCGTTCTGATGACGTCGTCAAGGTGCGACAGTCCAGACAGTAGCAATCGAGTCAAAGCCCGTGTGCCTAAAATAGATGGTTTTCTTTTGAGAGCTTCTGTGGGTGTAGTGAGGTCTACGCAAAAGTCCCAGTTGTTTGATGGTGGAAATAGAAGGAGGAATGGAGCAGTTGTTAAGTCCAAGCAGCTGCGAAACGGAGTATGTCAACATCGCGCTAGCCAAGCCGGGGGAAGCTAGCATGGAGCTAGCCACTAGCAGCAGACCCACGGCTCCGAAAGAAATAACCAAGAAGCAGTGAGAGGCAACTTGGATGAGCATATTTTGAAGGGGAGCACAGAAGAGAATCCAGGACAGTCCAGATGACACAGGAGGTTGACAGGCAGCAGGTGAGTGGAACAATAATTGCAGCTACGTAGTTCTTGAAGCAAGTTCGTGCTGGAGTTTGACAGGAGGTTGACAGCCCAAATTCCGGTTAGGAAGTGCTAACTAAGCTGTCCGTAAAATCCTTATTAAAAAAAAACCACTGAACAAAATAAGTCCAGATAAATGTCTAAAAAATAGCAACAGTAAAATAACTATTTAGCGTGAAGAAGCGGCGACATCACGCCAGCGTCCTCTCCAGCTGCGTCCACCGTCTATATTCTTCTCCTCCAACTTCCCTTCTGAACCATCTGTCCATTAAGATGCAAACCACACAAAGCCCATTTTCTTCTTCTTCTTCATGGGGTTTTATGGCGGTTGGCAAAAAACGTTAGGTGTGCATTACCGCCACCACTGGTATGGAGTGTGGTTCTTCATGGGATAATTCTGTTTACGCCTGATTAAACTACTGTATATGTATTTCAAATTCTATTAAACAACTTTGTTTTCTTAAAATATCTAATTATAATTTGGATATGTTTACTCTCTAAGTTATGTTGTAGTGCAGCTATTATGTTAAACTTTTCTTTTATCTCTTCAAATTCTCTCTTCATATATTTACGTTCTTGATCATATTTTTGACATTCCTGTAGAACATGTCTCAATGTTTCATCCTGTCCACAGTGCTCACATTTGCCTGTATTGTGTTTCTTTATTTGAAATAATGAATAATTAAGTCCTGTGTGTCCAAATCTTAGTCTTGTTATTAATCTTTCCTCCTTTCTGCTCCTTCTTCCAGTTCGTGTTTCACGTACTGTCTTTTTGATCCCATAAAACCATCTTCCTTTACTTTCTTCATCCCATCTTTCCTGCCATTCTTTCTTCAGTCTTTGTTTAATGATACTTTTTGCCTCTGATTTACTTGTTTTTACTGTGAAATTGATCTGAGTTTGAGTTGCCTTCTTTGCCATCTTATCTGCTGTCTCATTTCCTTTTATCCCAAAGTGTGCTGGTACCCATAAAAATCTTATTGTTAATCCCATTGTGTTCTAAATAATGTATGGAGTATTTCCAGTAATATGTCCGGTCTACTGTCTGAATGATTGAGTTTTAAACTTAATAATGTTGAACTTGAATCTGAACAGATTATTGTTTTTAATGGTTTTACCTCCTCCACCCACTGCACCGCCAATAAAACCGCTAACATCTCTCCTGTGTATACTGACAAGTCGTTGGTGATTTGTTTACCTATTTTTATTTTAAATTCCGGTATTATAAAAGCTATACCTATTTTTTCATTTATTTTTGATGCATCCGTATAAATTTGAATGTACTGATAATAACTGTTTATGTAGGTCTGTGCTGCATGTGAATCTACGATGTATGTCTTGTCCTTTTTCCTTTCCATTAGTGTCATGTCTACCGTTGCTGTCGGTAAAATCCAGGGTGGTAAAACTGATAGTGGTAGATGTTGACTTATTTCTAAACTGTGTACCTGAACTTCTTCTATTTTCTTTCTTATAATCCATCCAAAACTTTTAGTTTGTTTTTTCTCTTTTTCCCAGCATGGGTTTAGTGTATCAAGTGTTGGATGATCCGGGTTATTGCTTTGCAAGTTAATCCAGTAATTTATTGCTAGTTGTGTTCTTCTTAGTTCCAGTGGCATTTCACCCATTTCCACTTCTAGTGCTGTTGTCGGTGTGGTTTTGAAAGCTCCTGTACAAATTCTTAACGCCTGATGTTGTATTGTGTCTAATCTTTCCAGATGAGTTTTTGCTGCTGATCCATAAATGATGCTTCCATAGTCAATGTTTGATCTGATTAATCCGGTGTATATTTGTTTCAAAGCTCCTCTATCTGCTCCCCAGTCACTGCCAGCCAAACATCTCATAACATTTAATATTTTCTTACACTTATCTATAAGATTCTGTATATGCATTTTCCATAGTATTTTTCCATCAAACCATATTCCTAAAAACTTTATACTTTTTACCTGTCCTAATTCCTGATTATACAATTTTAATTTAATTCCCTCTCTTATTTTTTTCTGTGTAAACACCATAACTTTAGTTTTTTCTACTGAGAACTTAAATCCCCAATGAAATGCCCATTGTTCTATTCCCATCATCACAGCTTGTATCTTCTTTACAACAAATTCAATATTTCTCCCTCTTTTCCATATGGCACCATCGTCCGCAAACAGTGAACATCCTATATCCATCACAAGCATTTAGCACTTTGAGATTTTTATTAATGAAAAGTGCATTACAAATTGAATTCATTATTATTATTATTATTATATCCCTCCCAGTGTCTGTAAATATATCATTGATCATTAATGAAAAAGATAATGGACTTAAAATGCTCCCTTGTGGTGTTCCATTGTCTACAGTAATTTTATTTGATAGGTCTTGCCCAATTCTCACTTCTATCGTTCTGTTTGATAAAAAGTTTTGAACCCAGTTATACATTTTTCCATTAATTCCCATTTGACATAATTTAATTAATAATCCGTCCACCCACATCATGTCGTATGCCTTCTCGATGTCAAAAAAGACAGCGACCACACTTTCCTTGTTGATTTGTGCTTTTCTGATTTCGTGTTCTAAACAAATTGTTGGATCATTAGTATTCCGCCCTTTTCTAAACCCACTCTGATATTTAGAAATGTATCCTTTGTTATTCAAATAATAAGTTAATCTATTATTAATCATTTTTTCCATTATTTTACACATGTTTGAAGTTAAAGCAATTGGTCTGTAATTTTCTGGTTTTGAATTGTCCTTTCCTGGTTTGGCTATTGGAATGATGACAGCCTCCTTCCAGCTCTGTGGCAGCTCCCCCTCCTCCCAGATTTTATTGTAAAATTCTAAAATTATGTATTTTGATGTTTCGCTGAGATGTTCTATCATTGTGTACCAAATGTTATCTTTACCAGGTGCTGTATTTTTTTGTTTTCCGTAGTGCATAATTTAGTTCTGTTATTGTAAATGGTTCATTTAATGAATTATTTGTGTCTTCAGTATTTTGTAACAAATCTTTGAATTTTAGTTTTGTGGCTTCCTGACCTCTCCTTCCTTCTTCACTGATGTTACTCGAGCTATGAATGTTACTAAATGTTTGTACTAATATTTCAGCTTTCTCGTCATCTTTTATAATAGTTTTGTTTTCTATTTTCAACACTGGATATTCATATTCTTTTTTAATACCATTCATTCGTTTAATTATTTTCCAAATTTTTTCAATTTTCGTTTCTCTTCCCACTGTGTTACAGAATTTTCTCCAAAATTCTCTCTTTGCTTTCTTAACGATTCTCCTTACCATAGCTTGATTTCTTTTATAATCAATTAAGTTCTGATAAATTGGATTTCTTTTAAGTACTTTAAATGCTTTATTTCTTAATTTTATCATATCACTACATTCACTTGTCCACCACGGTACCATTTTTTTGTCATTCCGTCTTCCTCCTTTCTTTATCGAATTTTCTGCTGCTTCTAGAATTATCTTGTTTATACATACATTCATATTATTCACATCCTTTGTCATGTCGACTTTCATTAGACTAGTTTGACTCAAATAGCTAAATTTAACCCAGTCTGCCTTACTAAAATTCAATTTCTTGTTTATTTTTCTACTCTTGTTGTGTACTGTTATTCCTGCCCTGATTGTAATGGGATAATGATCGCTACCGATTGTAGTGTCTTTATCAATGTCCCACTCACAGACACCAGCCAGTGAGTTTGAGACAATTGTTAAGTCTATGACAGACTCCGCTCCTGTTTTTACATTTAGTCTCGTTCCTCTCCCATCATTAATACATACTAAATTTTTATTTTCCATTATTTCCTCAATAACCTGTCAATTTTTATCATTGCATTTCCCCCATACTGTGCCATTTGCGTTAAAGTCCCCACACCATATTACTCTCCCTTCCAGATATTCTATCACCTCCTCCAACAACTCCAGTGATAGTGCTTTACATGGATTATAAAAATTTAGTATTTTACAGTTTCCTTCTTTTCCCCAAAGTTCAACTAATATGTATTCCAATTCTTTACCCTTCCCTAATATTTGATACTGCATGCCTTGTTTTATGAATATTATACACCCTCCTCCACTTCCTTCTTGTCGATCCCTTCTTAAACTTTCATATCCTTTAATAACAAAATCTAATGATGGTTTTAACCATGTCTCCTGTACACAAATAACATCCGGTCTCTCTTCAAGTGCGTCAATATAACCCTTAAATTCTTGTCCATTAGCAATTAGGCTTCTAGCATTCCATTGTAATATTATCATATATTATCACCCGGTGTTCCAGGTCCCCCATCTGTTTCCAGCCTTTTGTTAAGGTTTTCCCAAGATCCCTCTTTGAACCCCAAGAACTTTTCAGCTCCTTTTACTATTATTTTTATTTTCTCTGCTTTATGTTTGGCCTGGTCAGTACAGTTTACTATGTATGCTACGAACAATATCAAGTTTTCGATTGGCATTGAGATGTTTTCGTCTGTTTGAGGTTTGCTGGTACTTTGTTGTGGGTTATGTGTCACTGCTTGTGCTGTCTCTCTCGTATTTTGTCCTTTTACACTTTTGACTGCTTCTGCATATGTAATATTCGTAGTTATTTTAACCTGTTGGATTTCTTTAGCTGTCTTCCTCACTTCACACCCCCCAAATGTAACTCTATGTTGGCCTCCACAGTTGCAACACTTCTCCTTTTCTTCTTTACATTCTTCAATCCTATGGTCTTCTCCACACTTTGGACATCTCTGTTTACCCTTGCACGCTGCTGCAATGTGTCCATATCTCTGGCACCTGTAGCAGCGAAGTAGTGGTGGAATGTAGGGCCTAACCTGAAAACTTTAATATCCTATTTTTATGTATGTTGGTAAGATCTTCTCATCAAACTCAAGCATTATTGACAAACTTCCTACCCTTTCTCCATTAACTGTTCTTGACAGCCTTTTTAATGTTTGTACCTGTGCACCAACAATGTTTCTTTTTATTTTATCCAAATCTTCTTCCACTGGAATACCAAAAATCACTCCACGGACAGTTTTATTTTCTCCTATTATCTTTCTTTCTATGACCAGTCTTTTACAGATGTTCTCAACATGCAACGCCTTATTCTTTTGTTCTTCAGTTTTACAAGATACTAATAAGTTTCCATCTCTTAACATCTTCACCATTTCCACATCCCCTATCTTCTTCTTTATTTCCTTTGACATCAGAATGGGGCTTATGTTACCTTGCCCGTCCTCACTTTTTAGCTTCAATATTAGTTTAAATTCATCTCTTACTACTTTTCGTCTCACTACCCTTTCTTCATCTGAGCTGTTCCCCTCCAACTCTCTTTTATTACCCTGACTGTCCTTCGTCCCTACCTCCATTGTACATGTATTTCTTCCTCGTTCTCTCCCTTTACCTACTGATGCCTCAAAATCCATGTCAGTCTCATCTCCTACCTGTGTTTCTATCCGAACCATTCACATACCAGTTTATGCCAGTTTTTGCCAGATCCAAAGTTCAAAAAACGTGTCAAATACCGATAATCCGTCCAAAAAGGTTTAAATTCCGCGCCCAACAGTTTCACTTCCTCAAGGCCCTTTCCTCTTCTTCTTCTTCTACTTGGTTTTTTAATGGCGGTTGGCAAACAACATTTGGTGCATTACCGCCACCACCAGTAAGGAGTGTGAATCAGGACTAGCAAGCAAAAAAAAAAAAAAAACTATATTCTTTTAATTAACCCAGTTACTATTAGATAACGGAAAATAATCTTAACACTTGCATCAAAAAATCTTTTTCCTAATAACTTTACCAGATCATACTGTTCTTTTTCTCGTTCAAGACTCCTTATCATTTCTGTTCTTTCCTTCTGATATTTCCTACAAACTGACATTACATGTTCTACAGTTTCATTTTCCCCACAAAACTCACACCTTCCTGTGTCATGTTTCCCCATTATATGTAATGTTGCATTAAGTCCTGAATGACCCAACCGTAGTCTAGACAGTATCCTTTCCTGCAACCTATTTCTTCCAACACCTCTCCTATCGTCTCCAACCTGCCTTTGAATCCTATAGAGCCATCTGCCTTTGACATCCTCTTCCCACTGTTTCTGCCATTTCTCTCTAATTCTTCTTTTGATAATACTTTTAGTCTCCGACTTACTAAACGAAACTCTTATATGAATTTCTTTTTCCTTTGCAGATTCTTTGGCCTTCTTGTCCGCCATTTCATTTCCTTTCACTACTATATTTGCTGGTACCCATAGAAACACAAGCATTAATCCCATCATCTGAATCCGATATAATATTTGCTGAATGTCTATTAAAATATCAGGGCGACTGTCTGAGTGACTTCTTTGTAAACTGATTAATGATGAGCTTGAATCAGAGCAAACAACAGCCCTTAAAGGTCTTGTGTCCTCTACCCATTCCAGTGCTAACATTATTGCAACCATTTCTGCTGTATAAACAGAGATTCCTCCATTCAGTTTCTTCCCTGTGTTAATATTAAACTCTGGAACTATAACAGCTACTCCTGTATCACCTGAAGGACTTTGGGAAGCATCTGTATATATTTTCACAAAATCATAATACTTCTCAATGTACTCTTGTATTGTTGAGTTACAAATGAATGTTTTATCTACATTCCTTCTGTGCAACAAAGTCAAATCTACATTGGCCACAGGTAAAATCCACGGTGGAATTATCGATAATGGCACAGTCGGACTGATAGTCAAATTATTTATTTCTAATTCCTCTGCATCCTGTAATATTCTCAAGACATAAAATTTATTGGCTGCTCTGTCCATCTCCCAACAATGTTGGAAAGTTACCTGTGCAGGATGATTTCGACTGTGACCTTTCAGATTATTCCAATAATTTAAAGATAACTGTGTGACTTTGGACTTCCGGTTATGACGCGGTGCTGAGTGGACGTGCGTTGAAGCCCTCTCCAGCTTTCTTTCTAAAAAACT
>JBBPBX010025295.1:25728-38992 GCA_038048925.1 Garcialebias charrua | reverse complement strand
GAGAACAGAATGATTGGTTATGTGATCCTAACCTTGACCACTAAAATCTAAGCAGCTCATCCTTAGGCCAAGTGAATGTTCATTTGAAGAAATTTCTTTAAAGCACTGCATATGTGTTATGTAGCATGTATGTATGTAGCATGTAGTATGTATGTATAATGTATGTGTGTAGTATGTATGTATGTATGTATGTGTGTAGTATGTATGTACAAGCCCAAAACCAGAAAAGTTGGCACGTTGTGGAAATCGCAAATAAAAACAGAATACAATGACTTGCAAATCTTTTTCAACCTATATTCAATTGAACACACTGCAAAGACCACATACTTAACGTTCGAACTGGTAAACTTTGTTATTTTTTGCAATTATTAGCTCATTTGGAATTTGATGCCTGCAACATGTTTCAAAAAAGCTGGCACAAGTGACAAAGAAGACAGAGAAATTTGAGGAATGCTCATCAAACACTTATTTGGAATATCCCACAGGTGAACATGCAAATTGGGAACAGGTGGGTGCCATGATTGGGTATAAAAGCAGCTTCCTTGACATGCTCAGTCATCCACATAGAAGGATGGGGCGAGGGTCACCACTCTGTGAACAAATGCGTGGGCAAATTGTCGAACAGTTCAAGAACAACTTTTCTCAACGAGCTATTGCAAGGAATTTAGGAATTTCACCATCTACGGTCCGTAATATCATCAAAAGGTTCAGAGAATCTGGAGAAATCACTACACGTAAGGGGCAAGGCCGAAAACCAACATTGAATGCCCGTGACCTTCGATCCCTCAGGCGGTACTGCATCAAAAACCGACATCAGTGTGTAAAAGATATCACCACATGGGCTCAGGAATACTTCAGAAAACCACTGTCAGTAACTACAGTTCGTCGCTACATCTGTAAGTGCAAGTTAAAGCTCTACTATGCAAAGCAAAAGCCATTCATCAACAAGATCCAGAAACGCCGCCGGCTTTGCTGGGCCCGAGCTCATCTGAGATGGACTGATGCAAAGTGGAAAAGTGTTCTGTGGTCTGATGAGTCCACATTTCAAATTGTCTTTGGAAACTGTGGACGTCGTGTCTTACGGACCAAAGAGGAAAAGAACCATCAGGACTGTTATAGGCGCAAAGTTCAAAAGCCAGCATCTGTGATGGTATGGGGGTGCATTAGTGCCCAAGGCATGGGTAACTTACACATCTGTGAAGGCACCATTAATGCTGAAAGGTACATACAGGTTTTGGAGCAACATATGCTGCCATCCAAGCGACGTCTTTTTCATGGACGCCCCAGCTTATTTCAGCAAGACAATGCCAAGCCACATTCTGCACGTGTTACAACAGCGTGGCTTCGTAGCAAAAGAGTGCGGGTCCTCCCCTGGCCTGCCTGCAGTCCAGACCTGTCCCCCATTGAAAATGTGTGGCGCATTATGAAACGTAAAATACGACAACGGAGACCCCGGACTGTTGAACAACTTAAGCTGTACATCAAGCAAGAATGGGGAAGAATTCCACCTGAAAAGCTTCAAAAATTGGTCTCCTCAGTTCCCAAACGTTTACTGAGTGTTGTTAAAAGGAAAGGCGATGTAACACAGTGGTAAATATGTCCCTGTGCCAACTTTTTTGCAATGTGTTGCTGCCATTGAATTCTAAGTTAATGGTTATTTGCAAAACAAAATAAAGTTTCTCCGTTCGAACATTAAATATATTGTCTTTGCATTCTATTCAGTTGAATATGGGTTGAAAAAGATTTGCAAGTCATTGTATTCTGTTTTTATTTGCGATTTGCACAACGTGCCAACTTTTCTGGTTTTGGGCTTGTAATATGTATGTATGCATGTAGTATATATGTAATATGTATGTATGCGTGTAGTATATATGTAATATGTATGTATGCGTGTAGTATGTATGTAATATGTATGTATGCGTGTAGTATATATGTAATATGTATGTATGCGTGTAGTATATATGTAATATGTATGTATGCGTGTAGTATATATGTAATATGTATGTATGTAGTATATATGCAATATGTATGTATGTAGTATATATGTATGTATGTAGTATATATGTAATATGTATGTATGTAGTATATATGTAATATGTATGTATGTATGTATGTATGCATGTAGTATATATGTAATATGTATGTATGCATGTAGCATATATGTAATATGTATGTAGCATATATGTAATATGTATGTAGTATATATGTAATATGTATGTAGTATATATGTAATATGTATGTATGTAATATGTATGTATGTATGTAGTATATATGTAATATGTATGTATGTAGTATATATGTAATATGTATGTATGTAGTATATATGTATGTAGCATGTATATATGTATGTAGCATGTAGCATGGATGTATGTATGTATTCTGTATGTATGTAGTATGAATGTATGTAGCATGCATGTATGTATGTAGCATGCACAACACCAACATCAGCAAAGCGTCCATTACCTGGACCATCAGGACCACGACCCTCTGCTCGGACAGTGTAGATGCCCATGGTCTTCTCCGCAATGTCTGCCTCAGCCTCTCTGGATTCAATGTCCTGGAATATAAAGAGAACAGAATGATTGGTTATGTGATCCTAACCTTGACCACTAAAATCTAAGCAGCTCATCCTTAGGCCAAGTGAGTGTTCATTTGAATAAATTTCTTTAAAGCGCTGCATATATGCGTTCATGAGAATGAGATGGATGCTAGTTCAAGGTCACAATGACCTTAAGACCTTTGATCACCTCCAAAAAGCCTGGAAAAAAAGAAAAAGTCATAAGTATGCATTTTGCGTTGTTGTTAATAGATTATTCACAGCCTACTGTCAAATTCTGCACTTTTCTATCAAGGTGACAACAACAATTACAACAAAAATTGAACCTTTACAGTAGTAGTCTTGTTCTCACATGTTTATGGGTTGATTCACCACTGAGGGTTTGTGCTTCTTTAATACGAAGGGATTTCCGTGGAGAATGCTCTTTTCCCACTGAAGCCTTTGACCTGCCAAAATAAAAAAATGCAGTTAACAAAATACCAAATACAAACAAATCCATCCATCCATTATCTATACCCGCATCTTCCTTTCAGGGTCATGGGGATCACTCGTGACCATACCCAGTAGTCACTGTACAAGGGGTGAGGTACACCCTGGACAGGTCGCAAGTCCATCACTGGGCCACATACCGGTAGATTCAAACGAGTCAAACAACCACTCACTCTCACCTAGGGACAGTTTAGAGTTATTAATTAACCTAACATTTATGTTTTTGGTCTGTGGGAGGAAGCTGGAGTATCCGGAGAAAACCCACCCATGCACGGAGAGAGCATGCAAACTCTACCCAGAAAAGAAAGTTAATTCTCAATAGTCCAGGTATCAAATCCGCTCATTCTCAATCAGTTCATCTGGACAGTTTCTTTTTAGCAGAAAGGTCCAGAAAGGTCTCTGGGCAGGGATTTGATTCAGTGACTCCAGAAATGCATTGATATATAGAAATACATAATCAGGAACACCCCTGTTTGTTCAGAGATCAGTGTTGTAAATACGTAGGCAGTTACTACCGGTATAAGAAACAAATAAACTGTTCATTGGTGCAGGGAAAATGGATTAAATGAAAGGAAGCAAACTTCTCCAACCTCTTTTCCCTCTCTTCTGCCTTTTCTACTCACTTCCTCTCTCCTAACCTCTTGTTTACTCCGCTCATATATAAGAGATATAAGAGAGGACAGTAGTAAGAGGTTTGGAGGGAGGATGACAGGGAAGAGAAAGGACCTACCTTTCCCTATCCTAACCTTCTCTCTCCCTTTACCTTTTTTCTGTTGGAAACTGCTCCCCTTCTAGTCAATATTCTGTCCCAACTGCAAAAACAGTTAATGCTTTGTACAATGCTTTATGACTTACCTCTTGACATGTGAGTTTGGCTTTGCTGACTGTCTCAGATCCTCGACTTCCTTTTGACAGAGAAAAATAAACAATTATCCCATTGTTTCTTTCCATAGACAGCAATCCTAAACATAGTACAAGGCATGCTAATGGAGAAAGACAGAAATTGCACACTTTGTAAAACAAATTTTTGGTGAAAAAAAAAAAAAGACAATAACCCATTAAGACCAAATTTGACACCTTTTTCAAATCCCATGCTCAATGCATGTGTGATGTGACACTGGTGGGAGATAACAAGTGAGATTAGTGAGTATGACAAAAAGAAAGATACAGGGAGCACCAGGGTTTCTTCTACATGTAATTGATCGTGGCGAACTGCCATGGCTACAGAAAAGCCCCCATAATTGTTAAAAGAGCAGGGGGCAGAGCAAAGGAGAGACCAAGGTGAGGGTTAGTGAAGACACACAAAGTATGAGAGGGAGAGTGAGTGACATGGACAACAGCCAATAGGTCTTGAATTGGTTATAGTTTCACATACTTGCCATATCTTCAAAGAAGACAAAAAGGCTTGCTTCTGTACGATGTTCTCAAGGCGTTGGAGTTCATAAGTTGACAGTCCACAACGTGCGTCCTAGTGCTATCCCCCAAACAAACACAGTAGAATCCAGTTGATCAGAACCAAGAATCAAGATGACCTCACATTATTTGAAAAGCATTTCTTAATAAATACATCCAAAACATGCTGCTAGGTCATAAGAACTAGGAAGTGCCTGTGTCCTCACCTTGTTGTTTTGGCGAGAATTGTCATCCTGGGCATAATGAGGACATTTAGGTGCCAGGACCCGGCCCACTTTATCTTCAGGCTCCACTGGACTAAGTGGATTTACTTCCTACGAAGTGACAGCACTACCAAAATTTTCCTTGTGGGAATTTCTCATTCTAAACAAACAACCCATTGGACTCATTGATGAACTACTGGTGGTCAAGGTCAATGTGTCCTATGTTTGACTGTCTCATTCTTATGAACGCCATATGTTATGTGGCAAATCTGAATGGAAATTACATCTGGCACGAAGGACAGTAGGCTGGCATACCATGTATTCTTTAACCAGTGTGTCCAGGTCTTCATTGAGGTAGATGCTCAGGCAGCTCAGCACACAATCACGCCTCACGTTGATGTCTTCATTCTGAGGAAGAAAAAAACCCAACATGATTCATGCCTGTCAGTGTTAGAGACACACTAAAACATGTGCTGAGGCCTACAAAGTCACTGACATGTCCCTAATTGACCAGCTCATCACATTGCTTTACCCCACT
The DNA here is from genome assembly GCA_038048925.1 of Garcialebias charrua. Taxonomy (NCBI): domain Eukaryota; kingdom Metazoa; phylum Chordata; class Actinopteri; order Cyprinodontiformes; family Rivulidae; genus Garcialebias; species Garcialebias charrua. The sequence continues at coordinate 33,792 of JBBPBX010025295.1, read as the reverse complement.
CAGGTAAAGCTCACACAGGTCTAGGCCCATTTAGTAAACAGTAATTTGGAAAGGGCCAAAAAAAAACAACTTTCAAATATTTAACATATGAGCTTTCCCATACAGCTGAGCAGCACAATCCATATGCTTATCAGATTAGAAAAAGAAAATATAAGTAAATAAATAACATACATTACATCTGAGCCATTATGGCGGTGATCTTTCTTCCTGCTGTTCCACCTTTGGCATTGAAAACCTGGATCAGGTTGTCTGTCTGACGGTCCAGTTCTCCAAGGAATTTGGAGGTCAGAGGTACAGTTGTCAGTCGCATAAACTCCAAGTTGATCTATAAAAGGCAATTCAGACAGGATACTGATTTTAACAGCTCGAAAAGAATATCAGTGATAGATGAAGTTATTACACTTCAGATTCAGACTTACCTCACTGACATCAAAGAGTGCTGGCCATCTGTTTAGGAACTCTGGAATTGCTGGCTCCTGTAGGACCTCCTGCCTTCTGATTGAGAAGGTATGTTGCATCTTCTTCTTGATCTCAGCCTCACCCTTTTTCTTCTTTTTTACCTCTATCAGTAGAGCCACCCTTTCCGCCTCCATACTCTCTGTTGTTTCACCTCTGGGTATGTTTGGACAGAAATTAACTTCTGCCTTCCTGGCCTTGTTGGCCGCTGGCGTCTCCTGGCCTTTCCGTTTATTCTTCAGAGAGTTGACTGCAACCTCATGATGTCCAGCTCAGCTGAAAAGAAAACCACATTCACACAGTACCTGTGAATTAAGACAAAGAAAAACTCAATTAGATTTATCTGTAAAATGAGCTGCCTTTCAGCTTGAGTTTGTTATTGAAGTTTAGCAGCTTTCATGGTGTTACAAAAAAAGGCATTCAAGAAAGCCAGCTCCTTTTCAAAGTGCATAATGTTCCTAAAAACCTAAAACGACAAACTTAAAAACAACACATTGTCCAAGATCAGACGTAAGTCTGAGTTTTTTGCATTATAAATCATATAATTTATACGTTTAACATGCTTCCTCTAAACATTTCAACTTGATATTGTAACCATTTTAACATCACATGAACTGTTAACTAAAAGTAATTACATTTTGATGCGTACATCTTAAACTTGTACTTACAAAATCTATGTTGCCACATGAGGTGAGAGAACAGGACAGGAGGAGAAATATAATAGGTACTGTATCTGGAAAAAAAAGAATAGTAGTGATAAGACAAACAACAACCACCATTCAATTCTATAATACAAGCCAGTAAAAAGCAGTTACTAAGCTAACACATTAGAGTCCTATTTTTTTATTCTTGTTCAGTTCTTTAGTTTACTTTATTGCAGTTGAATAGCTCAGTTTGCTATATATATATAGATAGCTATATAGATATGAAAATCATTGACCAACAGGCTAAAAAAAAATCCTACAAACAACAACGTTTAGCTAAAATGTCTAGATCAGGGGTCTGCAACCATTTGGAGACATCTCATCTAACATCCAGCAACGTGACCAAGATAAAAATGCCTAAAATAATCACAAACTACATAAATGGATTGATATTGATGATATGTTGTAATAACTGTACGATTATGACACATTTAGGAGTAATAAAACATTAGGATGTATCAGATTGTTTACGGATTGCCTACCGTGCATGTACGAAGAACAACTTGGATGATGCAAAATGGAGGACAGCTTTTTCTTCTTCTTCTTGTTCAAGTTTTACGGCAGTTAGTAACCAACTTAAAGGGCATTACCGCCATCTACTGGTGGAGGACATTGTTTCACATAACTTTTATGAAAACCAATCATATAAAATTTAAAGAATATAATCTTGTTTTATATCTTTGATTATTTAAACAATAATTTAAACAATGTTAGTAAGTATTAACTAATTACATTCAATACAGTTGATATTTGATTAAATTATTAAGATAATATTTTATTTTAATGCATATATATTAAAAATACGAGTTTTTAAATAAAATCTAATAGATTTAAATGCATAAAAATTACTTATGCCTTGAATCATTTCTGTGAGTGTGTTTGTGAACATGGAAGCAAAATGTCAAGAGAGACCTTGTCATGATTTTAATGTTTAACACATTTAACATTTTCAAGACGCAAGGTCCTTTATTGTCATTCCCATCACATGTGGTACATGAGGTGAAATGAAAATTTTCATTCATTCATTCAACCTTTATGTAAACAGATAAATCACATTGAGCCTCAAAGACTCATTTACAAGTGAGACATGTTGGACAGACAATAAAAGTGGTGAAAAATGACATAGGGTTTAGAGACAAAAAAGATTCCTAACACATTTTTGACCTCTGTTTGAAGGCCAAAAATGTGGTAATGAAAAAAAACTTGCACACAAGCACATAATGACGCCGACATTATGCAGAGAGGGGGCGGGGGGGGTGTGGAGTAGTCTAAGGCGGCGAGCAGCCAGCTCGCAGAGGAACTGCAGAGTTCAGATAAAAAACACTCAGTTCATATACAGTTCCCTCTGTAGAGATCTGTGCACACTCGGGGGGGGGGTCTGCCGAGGATGGCCAGAGGCGAATCCAGAGTCCTTAAATGATGACAATGTTTATTCAGCTGGACTCCTCTGAAAAGTCTGTGGAATTCCTCAGTAGCAGGTTTGGGAGGGGTGAGAGCATCAGGTTGACAAAACTTCTCAGGCGTGTTGAGATAAGACGGCATATCAAGGCCAGTCGGGGAGCCAAATGTCAGATAAACATGATTGTTTTGGGAACAGGCAGAACTTTAATAACATCTACCTTCAGTCTGTGTTGGTCCACTCGCTTCCGAAATGTCTGAATTAAAATGACCATACCAGTGGAACGTGCCTTAGAAAATCCCCGAGATCTAATCCATTCAGCCAAAAGTCTGGTTTCTCGAGACATGAACCAAGACATCATGTAAGGCAGGCAGCCTGACCAGGTCCAGATTTGCTGCCGACATCTTCCTTTTGTGTTGATAGACCAGGAACCAGCCAAATCCAAAAAGCAGGAACCAGTTATCATAAATCCAATTAAATATGTCCTTAAGATCCACAGATGACAGCAGAGATAGACACGTCATCAAGTCTTCCAAGTCGATGAGATATACAGCTGTGTGCATGCCAACAGGGCAAATCAGCTCACCTACAGCCTGTCTTCTCTTTAAAGAAATATTATCAGTTGTGTTGAGGGACCAACTGACCAAATTGAAGTCCATAGTTATGATTCGGAAGATTTTGTAGAAGAGAGGCTCTCAGACCGTTTCACAGACAAGACAAAGCAAAAGCAAAGCGGAGACCGAGAGGAGACGTACGCCCTTGAGAAGAGCAAGTGTTGAATGAAAACAATGTAATTGTGTGCTCAAGATCCCAGCTACGCCCCAAAATTGCAAAAATATAAAGTATAAAAAGTAATACCCTGATGCATGCTCAATAATCCAGGTAGAAAAATAATAAAAAAAAGCTAATTCTGGTCCTTTGGACATTAAAAAAAAAAAAAAACTGTAGAAACGTTTCGTCTTTCGTCCGAAAGACTTCCTCAGTCTGAGAAGCTGTATTCAGCTCATTCTTATAAATAGCACCTTCTCACAGTGTTACACAAGAAGCAAACTGGTTGTGTAACACTGTGAGAGGGTGCTATTTATAAGACTGAGCTGAATACAGCCTCTCAGACTGAGGAAGTCTTTCGGACGAAAGACGAAACGTTTCTACGGGTTTTTTTTTTATGTCCAGAGGACCAGACTTAGCTTTTTTAGATATAAAAAGTAATAGCATACCAGGATTTAAGATATGTGCTAAACACTTATAGCATTATATAATATGCTATATTAAAAAACAGCCTGAACATGAGTCTGTAATGAGCAGATTTACACAGCAGCTTAATGGCAAGAAATCAGCAGCATGGATAAAGTGACATATCAGTGTCATATCAGGGATTTTCCTTTTTTTCCCCTTACAGTGATTATTCTGGTAGAAGCTGTTCCTCAGTATAGTGGTTCTACACTTAATGCTCCCACCATCTTCTGCCTGAGGGGGTGGGGCAAAAAGTGTGTGTGCTGGGTGAGTGGGGTCCTATGTATCATCTGCAAACTTTACAATAGGACAGCCTGGATGGGTAGGTGCACAGTCATATGTGAGCAGAGTGAACAGGAGAGGGCTCATCACATAGCCCTGGGGGGTAGCCAGTGCTGAGAGTTACGGTGGAGGAGAAGTTGTGGATCCTCACAGACTGTGGTCTGTTTGTTTGGGATGGTTTTTGACTCTGACCTTAAGTTCGATAAACAGATCAGCTCCGTTCTCCAGAAGAGTTTCTTCCAACTGCGGCAGGTAGCTAAGCTCAAGCCGGTGCTGTCCAGACCTGATCTCGAGACACTAATCCATGCATTCATCACAACCCGCCTGGATTATTGTAATGCACTGTACGCTGGGATCAGTCAGGCCTCCTTCTCACGCCTCCAGCTCGTGCAAAATGCAGCAGCTCGGCTTTTAACCGGTACACGTAAGTTTGAGCACATTACACCTGTTCTCTCCTCACTGCACTGGCTCCCCGTGCGAACTAGAGTCGACTTTAAAATCCTGTTGTTGACCTACAAATGCCTGAATGGCCTCGCTCCCCTCTACCTCTCTGAGCTGCTGGAACCATATGTTCCACCGCGGGCCCTGAGATCATCTGATCAGATGCTCTTGGTGGTTCCAAAAACACATCTGAAGCTCCGAGGAGATCGGGCGTTTTCAGTCACCGGCCCCAAACTCTGGAACAACCTGCCCCTCAACATTAGACAGGCCTCCTCCCTTCACTTGTTCAAATCCCTGCTAAAAACCCATCTGTTCTCTCTGGTGTTTCATACTGTGTGAGCTGACGTAGTGTATATATTTTTACTGTTTTCATTTTAATATTGTTCTTATACATTTTTATTATACTTTAGGAATCAAGGAATCAAGGAATCAAGGAATCAAGGAGTTTTATTAACATTGCATCAATTTTCACCGATTACAACGTAAATATGTATTGCAGGCATCCAGAGAGAAATGAGTGAGTGCAAAAGCTGCAGCAAAACAAAGCACATTACATGTTTTATCAACACACGATATGTTTTATCAACACACGACATGTTTATTCAACACGTTGATATACTTTTAGCGCGGCCAGGCCCAATCTGTCTCCAGATGAAGGTCAAAAGCAGGAAAACAAGCAGAAACACTGGGATTCACAGCATTGATATTAAAAAAGATGAATCACATTTTGTCTTCAAGACACCGCGTGATTCAGTAAAAACCATATCAGAGCACATTTTGGTACAATAACAAAGGAAATACGGCATGGCAGGGAGATTGGGTCCATGATTACTTTCAGACAAACACAAAGTTCAGCAGGTGTGCAGCTGGGTGATATCCGAAGCCTCACAGAAATCTCTGGGGAGGGGGAGGGGAGGGGGGGGCTCTTCAACTTCTCACTCTAGGAGAATGGATTCCCACAGCCCGCTTCAAGGACATGTGCAGAAGCCAGATAATGTTTTTGTTTGTTATCCAAATAGACCACAGTGTACTTTTCCACTGCCGCCTTCAAGTCTGTGGGTGCTGTTTCATGGCCGAAAGAAATCCAAATATGTGGTTCTGCTCTGCCCCGCTTTCATGAGCTTCCACCTGTCCCTTGATCGATCCTGGGTGGCTGCAAACAAGTCCCAAAACGGACAGCAGGTGCACGGTGGTCCACCACTGCACCAATCGTGCGATTGAGCTCATACAGCAGCTGGGATGAGGAGCCCACGACCCGGTTCAGAGAATTTTGCTGATCAGGCAGTCCCGACAGCGCTCTGATAGCCGCCGAAGCCTCCCTCAGCTTCCGATAACAAACAACTCCGGTTACGCCAAAAAACAGAGCAGTTGCTACCAATAATCCAATAATCCACAAATCCTCCACGTCTTCGACACTCAGAACGGACAGACACATGGGCTGCCACTGACCCCACGAGTCCAGCACGTATCCAGCCGCGTGTGTGTCGGAGGGACAGACAGCTTCTCCTGACACGGTCCGCCTCGTGGAAAAAATCTTATCCATTGAAGAAACAGCCCAATTGATTAATTCCATATTGGTTCGAGTGAGCGCTGAAGGGTCGCAGACGAGACGAAAAGCAAGCAGGGAGTAGGAAAAACTTAGGGAGGGAAGAGCAGAAAGATATGCGACCTGCCTTGTCGAGTGCCGTTAACTGCTGTTAATATCAGAATTGTTACTATTGATGTGTGATACTGTTCTGTAAATTTTTGAGCCTCTTTTATGTTGTGTGTGTGTGTGTGTGTGTGTGAAGCACCTTGATAACAGTTTATCTGTTCTAACTGTGCTATATAAATAAATTTGAATTGACTTGACTTAAGAAATCCAGGATCCAGTTGCATAGGGATGGGCTTAGTCCTGGTGTGAGTAGTTTGTCCATCAGGGTTTGGGAGATCATGGTACTGAAGGCAGACGTGAAGTCCACAAACAGCATACGGATGTAGGAGTCCTTCTTCTCCAGGTGGTTAAGAGCAGTGTGAACCACAGAGGAGATGGCGTCCTCTGTTGATCGATTCTTGCAATATGCGTACTGGTGTGGGTCCTCGTTGATGTTGATGGTTGTCTTGATGTGGGCCATGACCAATTTTTCAAAGCATTCTTTGACTATCGGGTGAGGGCTACTGGCTGATAGTCATTCAGACCAGTCACTGCAGAGCTCTTTGAAACTGGAATGATGGTGGCGGTCTTCAGGCAGATGGGAACTGTTGCTAGGGTAAGTGAGGAGGTAAATTTGTCTGCCAGCACCTCACAGAGCTGATCGGCACAGTCTCTCAGTCAGCACCCTACTTGGGATGTTGTCTGGGCTAGTTGCTTTGTGAGGATTAATCCTCCTGAAGTTACTCTTTACTTCAGCTGAGGTCACGCTGAGAAACTCCTTTTTCGATGGTGAGGTGAGTCCGATGCTAGGTGGTCTATTTGGGTCTTCTAAGCATGCATAGAACCTGTTAAGAGCATCAGACAATGATGAGTCCCATCTGTCATGCACTTAATGCCCCTCCACATGCTCCGTGGGTCTTGTGGGGTCAATTGACCCTGGATCCTCTGTGCATATGTTGCTTTGGCCCTTTTAATACCAGCAACCAGCTCTTTCCTTGTCCTCCTCAGTGTAAGTTGCCAGACCTGAAGGTAGTGTCCCTGGCATCCAACAGGGTGTGAACCTCTGCATGCAGCCAGGGTTTCTTTTTGGGGTAGATTTTAACGGTCATTCACAGTTATCTTACGTAAATTACTCTTCACAGTTATCATTTATGTTGTTTGATTGTGTTCGTTATCAATGATGATTCTTAGTTTGATTGAATAGTTTTGTAATAAAACTTCAAAAACAAATTTGGTCATCTCCTTTGGATTAGTATTCATGTTATGGTATAGAATTCCCTGTAATTAACTTTCACTGACTGAGTTCTTATTATTTAATTTTATTATGGGGCGGCCCTGGTGTAGTGGTAATGGCAGTCGACCCCTGATCGGAAGGTTGGAGGTTCGAATCCCGCATCCGCCCACCATGTGTCGTTGTGTCCCTGGGCAAGACACTTAACCCCGAGTTGCTCCCAGTAGGTCTGGATGGCGCCTTGCAAGGCAGGCTACCACTACCGGTGTATGAATGTCTGAATGAATGGGTGGATGGCTGGTATTGTAAAGCGCTTTGGGGCTCCTCACAGGGGGCTGGAAAGCGCTATATAAATAAGCTCCATTTACCATTACCATTTACCATTAAAGTTGAATATATTAATTCAGTTTTTTTCTCTGGTCAGTAAACTGACCAGTTGATGTTCCACTTTGACGAGTGCAAAATGAGAAAATAAGTGTTGTAGAGTGAGGAGTACCAGTAAGTGTCACCCTTCTTACTCCATTACTCATACATGCTACATTTATGTATTTATTTTTTAATGTATTAAAAATATGGGGCATTGAAATAAACAAATGAGAAAACATTTTATGTCCTAATAACTTTATTTTTGTTTGTTTGCTATCACTTGCTTTGTACTAAACTGGATTTAACTCCGTTTTTTTTT
>JBBPBX010025295.1:11231-25711 GCA_038048925.1 Garcialebias charrua | reverse complement strand
TTGTTTGTTTTTTAACCACTGGTTAGATATTTATTGAATGAAAATAGGAATCCTTGAAGGAATGAATTAGTGTACCATCAGTTTAAATAAATGTCTTGTACAGCATGTTGGTGCTCAGAGTATGAGTTATGAATTATCCTCAGCTACTTCCACAATAACATTTAGCTAAATATCTATAAAATTGACCATATTTAACCATGTTTGTGTTTGCTAATCTTAATTAACTGGGGTGGCCATATTAAATCATATTGTCTCTAAAAGTAATGCACTTGTAAATGTACATTTCATGATTAGTTTTTGAAAGTTAAAAAAAATCAGTGTACTGGTTCATGATGTATTTTGCTAATAGACAGATAAATGAACACACATAAACACGAGTAGTTACATATTTTTCCATCTTTCAGGATAGTAGTCATTAGTCCGTCATGGTCCTTCTTAAAAAAACTGAATAAATCTAATCCCAGTCATGCATGGCAATACACTAGTTCAAGTAGTACAGTATGTTCAGGATGAGCCTTAATACAGTAAAACTTTAACTGTATGAATCAATTTCTTTCTCTTTCTTCATATTCCTGGGGAGGTTATAAGTGCCCTTAACATAAAAAAATAAATAAACATGTTTATTGATTTTTTGGTTTGTTTGTTTTTCACAGCATGTGAGCATGAGCAGATTTCAGGCAAAAACATTTTTTTTTACTTTTATTGTACTCTAGGTGCTTGGTTGTGTTTTGATTGTAACACATGAGTGTGACCATGAGTGTCACATCATATGCACGTGGCTGCATCACCTACACTTGCTAGAAAGTTCTAGTCTGTTTGATCACTGCTGTTCTGCTTGGCTCGCTGCCCTCACTGGGCGACAGGACAGATCTCTCAGGACTAGTGCAGAACATTAGCCAAACGTGTTATCTCCTCCCAAGCTAATTTAATTCAAGATGTGATTCCACATTGCCTGCTCACACACATACACACACAGGTGTTTTTACTAGAACAAGAATTTGTAACAGATCGATTTTGGGCTTCTCTTTGCATTACCAAATTTTGGACTGCTTCATACAGTGTGTTGTTCTTAATGGCAAGCTGATTAAATGTGTACTGCTTGTGTGACACATCTAAAAGTCTTTTATAGAAACAGAAAATCTAAAAAATAAATGCCTTTTGTTTTTCACAACACATCCTCAAAAGAATAGTTTCATCATTTAAAAAAGTTAAGTCTGATCCTCTGGACATTCAAAAAAATATATATATATAATAATAAAATTAAATTGTATAAACATTTTGTCTTTCCTCCGAAAGACTTCCTCAGTCTGAGAAGCTGTATTCAGCTCAGCCTTATAAATAGCACCTTCTCATAGTGGATCAACCAGTTTGCTGCTGACAGCCAAAACTAGCTGCTCATGTGATCAAGGAGGACCATTAGCCTAACGACGGATCTTTAGCACCCTGATGGTTGTTTGCTATTCACAAGGGGCTGAGTGATACTAGCAATAACAGCATTGTAAGAGGTGGGCAGTTGAACACGGAGGCCTCCACCTCTGTTTAATGATGGACCGTTTCTTTTCACAAATATGGCCTCCTTTACTCCTCTCTCAAACTATCAGAACGATGGTTTGAGAGAGGAGTGAAGGAGGCCATCTCTATCAAGGATATCAAGGATGTGAACATCTTCATCCCTGAAAGCGTGACCATTGGCCTGGAGATGAGTGTAGACCACAGAGTTCTGGCTTGATGATGTTGATCTTCTGTGCTGGACCATCCTTTTGGCCAGTGGCTGTTTAGTTTCCCCAATATAAGACTGATCACAGCCCTCCTGACACTGAACAGCATACACAATATTACTCTGTTTGTGTCGGGGACTGGATCTTTGGGATGAACCAGTCTTTACCGTAATGTATTTTGGGGTTTAAACCCACTGGGACGTTATGTTTAAAAATGAACATCTCAATTTCTCTGAAACTCCTGCAACATACGGAACAACCACTGGTCTGGGTCTGGGTTCCTTCTTTTCACCTGATGGCTGGCTGGAGGCCTGTTTGGGTTTCTTCTCTGCTTTCAGGAAGGCCCAGTTAGGATATCCACATTTCTCTAGAGCCTGTTTTGTGTGTGATGTCAAAGTCAAAGTCAACTTTATTGTCAGAACTGCAATATGTACAGGACATACACAGGATTGAAATTGCGTTTCTCTCGATTTCTTCTTCTGTCTGGCTGCTGAGTTAGTGGGGACTCTGTCTGCTCTGTGATACAGAGTCCTGATGACTCCTAACTTGTGCTCCAGAGGGTGATGGGAGTCAAACTGCAAAAACTGGTCTGTGTGGGTGGGTTTGTGGTACACCTCAGTTTGCAAATTTCCTCCATCTGAAACTGAGACCTCACAGTCCAAGAAAGCCAACCTGCCATTTTTTACATCTTCTCGTGTGAACTTGATATATTTATCCACAGAGTTGATGTGATCAGTGAAATGTTGGACTTCCTGAGATTTAATTTTAACCCAGGTGTCATCAACATACCTGAACCAATGACTTGGTGGTCTCCCTGAAAAGGACGTCAAGGCTCTCTTTTCTACCTCCTCCATGTACAGGTTGGCAACAATAGGAGAAACTGGAGACCCCATAGCACACCCATGTTTCTGCCTATAATATTGCTCCCCATATGTGAAGTAGGTTGACTGCAGGCACAGTTTCAAGAGTTGACACAGTTGCTCTGTGGAAAGCGTGGTCCTGCTGTTCAGAGTGGTGTCTGATTTTAACCTTAAACAGACCACCTCTACTGCCTCTTCAACAGGAATGCACGTAAAGAGTGATGTGACATCAAAAGAGACCATTGTTTCATCAGTCGATGACATCCCTCACCTTATCCACAAAGTCCATGGTGTTCAGTATGTGGTGTTCTGAGCTGCCAACTAAAGGGATTAGTACAGACGTCAGATATTTGGAAACATTGTAAGTGACCAAGTTAATCTTGCTAACAACTTTTTTTTTTGAATATCCAGAAGACCAGACTTAACTTTTTTAGATTATTCTACCTGGATTATTGAGCATTAATCAGAATAGTTTCATCAGTTTTGGATGAATATTCTGTCAAATAGTAGCACCATCGGTAGTTAGTACCATATCATACATGGCATCAGCCATAGAGCACAGAGTATGAAGAAAAGGGCAGAAGTCTTTTCCCAGGCTAGCCTTTTTCAATTATTTTCAGGCTTGTATATTAATTAACACATCCACACTTTTGCATTCTACTATTTGTTTGTTTTGTCTGCATTTTCGCAACTGAATTATGTTTGTGTTATTACCATTGGCGTCAGAAGTATTTANAACTAAATGTGCTTATTCAGTCTTTGCAAAATGTGAACAGCTCTTTTCTAGACTCCAAGTATCAGTTTCATTGCTTTTGTAACTGCACTTATTTTTATTGTGGCTGGAATTTTTGAAACTAAAAACACAATAACCGCAAACATTCAACATTGAGTAGAATATTACTCCGTCAGGAAATGTGTTTGCGTATTGTTCTTCAAAATACTTTTTCCAATCCCAAACTATATTTGTAACATTTAGGAGCATATAGTGTAATTCTTGAATCAGACTGTGATTTCCAGTGGTGAATTTGTTGGAACACAATGTGGTTTAAATAACCATTGTGTGTTTACAGTTAATTTATTGCTTGGATTATTTCACATTTTAAAAATTGTTAAAACAATATTTACGAGCAGAGAAAGAAAAATGCAAAGAAATAATGTGGGTTTTTTTGGAGTTTTTTTTTTCAATTGTCCTGCCTTTTTTCATAGGGGAAAAAAGTGTTTTAGAACAACCACTAAATCAAATTAAATAATTAAAAACAAGTGCCTGAATAGGTCACAAAAGGTCAATATTAAATAAAATAAATAAAAACTTAAGATCCAGGAAACTTGTGCCCAGACATACAGTATGTGGTCAGAATTTCAAGAGGTTATTCTTAATTTAGTCTTTCGTAAATCCAGATTTTACTCTGTAGAGTACTTTAGGTAGCAATAGGGTTTTAAAAACATTGCGTTTATAAGCCGTTAGATGGATTGAAGACTGTCCAACGTGTTCCCCACCTCTCATATGGTGATGGAAGGAGATAGATATGAGATTGGATGGATGGATGGTTAAGTGGATGGATGGTTAAATGGATGGATGAATAGTTGGATGTTGGATGGATGGTAGGTTGAGTGGATAGATGGATGGATGGGTGGTTGGATGGATGGATGGATGGTTGGATAGATGATGCATGGTTGGATGGATGGATGGATGGTTGGGACAAATGGATAGATGTTAAATTGATGGATAGATGGATGGATGGATGGATTGTTGGATGGATGGATGGTTAAATTGGATGGATGGTCAGATAGATGAATGGATGGATGGATGGTTAAATGGATGGATGATGAATGGATGGTTGGATGAATGGTTGGATAGATGGATGGATGGTTGGATTGATGGATGCATGGTTGGATAGATGGATGCATGGTTGGATGGATGGATGTTGGACAAATGGATAGATGTTAAATGGATGGATGTTTAGATGGATGGTTAAATGGGTGAATGGATGGTTGGCTGTTAGGATGCATGGTTGATAGACGGATGGATGGTTGGATAGATGGATGGTTGGATTGATGAACGGATGGTTGGATGGATGATAAATGGATGGATGGATGAATGGTTAAATTGATGGATGGTTAAATGGTTGAATGTATGTATGGATGGATGGACAGATGGTTAAATTTTAGCGTTTATCATGTGTAACCTTTTTGTAAAGCACTTTGTGATTTTATATCTGTGAAAGGTGCTATATAAATAAAGTTTACTTACTTACTTAAATGGATGAATGGTTAAATGGTTGGACAGTTGAATGGATGGATGGTAAATGGAGCTTATTTATATAGCGCTTTCCAGCCCCCTATGAGGGGCCCCAAAGCGCTTTACAATACCAACCATCCACCCATTCATACACACATTCATACACCGGTAGCGGTGGATGGTTAAATGGTTGGATGGTTGTTTTATGAAATATTATTTTATAAATATTTTATGAATTTTTATTCATAAATGTTTTATGAAATATTATTTATGCAGGATCGAGAGAGAGATCGGCAATTATCCTCAAAAGAATATCACAGCTCAAGAGACTTTACACTGGAAACAATTTCTTGTTTAAAGACAAATGTTCTTTATTTTAACCATAGAATATTAAATAGAAAACAAACCAGAAAACAAACAAGTAACATACATACATACAAGTATTAATGCATAAACAGATACTCTTACCGTTTGACATCAAAGTGAGAGAGCCGTTCGTCAATCATAGGCAGAGCGAGCATTAAGATAAATCCGAGCGATTGCACATCCCCGTCCGACTCTAACTAACTCTGGGAGCTCAGCTCGTTTCTTTTTATTCCTTTAGACAAGAATCACTTGCGAAACAGAGTTGGCCGGGTTCTTTCCACAAGTAATACTTTATCCAAAGCAACAAAGTTCCAGAGATGCCTATGTGATGAACTCAGGAGATGAAACTGACTGTTCCTGTGATGGAATCAGCCCAGTTTCAACTTCTCATAACAAAATTCCAAAGATGCCTATAGTGAGGCATAACAAAATTCCAAAGATGACATAGTGATGAAATTAGGAGTTGAAACTGACTGTTTCTGTATCAGCCCAGTTTCAACTTCTCATCTCACAACCAGTGATAAGACTGGAAAATTACACACAATGTTTCAGACTTTCTTAGACTGATCAGAGAACAAACTTATTTATTCATTATTCACTCCACCTTCTGGTCTCTGATCAGTTCAACAACCCAAAAAAAAACAACAACCCAAAAACAACAATCTTAAATCAAACGAGCGTCAGAAATGTTCCACAATCTTCTTCACCCATGGTTATGAGTGTTTACCATTCTCTGGAATGTCATGTCCTTTGAAACACTTCCTGCATGCGTAGAAAGTACAATGACTGCTCACACTTGCCATTACGCATGACTGATTCGTAGGACGTCCAAAGTTATCTTGTTTCATGACACAGTTCTTCTGTTTTCATAGTAGTCGGCAAGGCCCCCTTTTTTCTCCTCTAGGACACATTCCAGTGTTGCGGAGGAGAGGTCACCTAGCAACACCCTGGTACCGATGACAAAGAACGTGATAACCCATGAGATACCACCTTCATGGCACTCTCTGGGTTTGGCCATGCCGTCCTCTGCAGCACCATGGCACCGACGACAAACAACGTGATAACCCATGAGATTCCACCCTCATGGCACTTTCCTGGTTTGGCCATGCCGTCCTCTGCAGCACCATGGCACTGACGACAAACAACGTGATAACCCATGAGATTCCACCCTCATGGCACTTTCCAGGTTTGGCCATGCCGTCCTCTGCGCGCTTCTGATCCTCCCACCAGCAGATGCCAAGAAAACACCAGGCTGTGAAGGAACACAATGCTTGTTGACAGATAGAATGACAAGGATTAGTTTTTTCATAGATAAAAGGTTTCATTTTTACTTTCCCCACCAAAACTGATCTGACCTGTAGGGGTCTCTCTACCCCAAACTCAAAATTTCCCTGTTTTAAATGGAGCGTCATACCTGCTATGCAGGTCTGACAGATCAGGGTACAGCTGTGACGTTCTGTTTTTCACCTTTCTTTTTTCCTTTTTCTGTTTCACGACGCGCACTCTTACTGCTTCATTGTTCTCTGAAGACTCAGAGTCAGAGGACTTTCTGGTTTTCTCCCTTCTTTTTCCCTTTTCCTGTCTCACAACTCGCACCCTCACTGCTTCATTGTCCTCTGAAAACTCAGAATCAGAGGAGACCTTTGCCACTCTGGTGGTCTTATTTTTGTTCCTGACCATCTGTTCAGGTTCAAACGGGGGTGCAGAAGGAACAACAGGAGTTTGAAACACATCCCTCAATGCCTGGGTCAAATGTTCAACTTTAAATCTGGCACACCGGACTTTTAATGCCTCTTCCTGGCATCGTTCTCTCAACTGTTCTGTTGGTAATCCGTCAATCTCAGATAATGGGACCCCGGACTGTATCAAGGCTTTCCATAAAGCAGAACGAGTTGGTCCCTGTGCATTACTTCGAGCATCCCTTTCTGGCCCATGACCCACATGTTGAAAACTATTTTCCTGGTTTTCTACTCTTTCTGTACTCCAATCTCCCAATGTTCCTAACTCCATGATTCGACTACGAATCTCAGACATAGAAACCTCTGTTGCACCAAGCATTACTGTCAAGATTGCGGCGCGATAGTGTACAGGGGCTGTCCTTATCAGCTGATCCCTCACAGCCTTTGGAATAGGTAACAGCTGGTACTGATCCACAGCAGCAACAGTTAAAGCATCCCTTACACACAATCGAACCAATCTCTGTACACACTCCCGAAGCGTGACCCACTGTCCTGTTATCTCTGGCCAGTCAGTGAAAGCTGGATAAACCTGGTGAACAGCCTCAGCATAAACATCAAATAGAGATCTAGAATAATTCCCTAAATCTCTCACTTCTCTGCGGAAATCAGCATTCACTGTGGTTTCTGTGGACAACCCAGCAAATGACAGCCCATCCCGAGCATCTATGTCAATCTGAGCTGCTCCTTCTTCAGCTAATCTTGATAACCACACATCTGTATGTTCTCCTGGCTGCTGACGGAGCCTCTTGGACAAGTAAGCTACCTCCTCCTGAGTGTAATCTTCAGTTATCATTCTAAGCTCAGGCTGCGGTTGATCCTGTGGAACAGCATCCATAACTTGTACACCATTCTCATAAACAAAGTGACCATCTGCGTCTACTCTTGCTTGTAAAACATCTGGTCTCACTATCTGTTCCTGCCTCCTTCGTTGCACCGGCTTTACACTTTTGCTGCGGGATAAGGGGCGTAATGAGGTAGTGGACTCTTCCTCTTCTTCATCACTTAAATTATCTCCCCACAAATTTCCGTTCCAGTTAGAGGGATTCCAACCCGTACCTAACCCAGCTACAAAAGCCCGTACTCTTTTGGGTGATACAGACCGTTTCGTCTTCCTCTTTTTTTCTCTTTTTAACATGGACACCTGAGCCACTGCTTCCTCAGCAATCCGGGCCATATTTTCTAGCTGTGTAGTTAACAACTGCACATGCTGACGCTGTAATGAAGAGGTCAACTCGGCTTCTTCAAGTGCCTTTTTCTGTTTCAAACTTACTTCATTCTGCCTCTTCCAGGCAGTGGCACAAACCCACAAACGCCGTTGCAGTCCGTCTATTGGCGTTTTTATTTTCACGTCTACTGCTCGTAGAACTTCTAGCAAAGTCTCAGGGTCTCCATCTCGTAGAGACCCCTCCCAAGACTCGCAACGTCCTGCTCCATCTCTCAGGCACAATGCTATGGACTGATAACAGGGTATTTCCCATCCTGGTAGTATTTCAGTCCTGTCCTGTGTCTCATCTCCCTTTGCTGATTTTCTCTTGAACATTCTTTTGAGCATTATGTAGTCTCTCTTTTCAATCCTTCCAGCGACGCCAAAATGTTTTATGAAATATTATTTTATAAATATTTTATGAATTTTTATTCATAAATGTTTTATGAAATATTATTTATGCAGGATCGAGAGAGAGATCGGCAATTATCCTCAAAAGAATATCACAGCTCAAGAGACTTTACACTGGAAACAATTTCTTGTTTAAAGACAAATGTTCTTTATTTTAACCATAGAATATTAAATAGAAAACAAACCAGAAAACAAACAAGTAACATACATACATACAAGTATTAATGCATAAACAGATACTCTTACCGTTTGACATCAAAGTGAGAGAGCCGTTCGTCAATCATAGGCAGAGCGAGCATTAAGATAAATCCGAGCGATTGCACATCCCCGTCCGACTCTAACTAACTCTGGGAGCTCAGCTCGTTTCTTTTTATTCCTTTAGACAAGAATCACTTGCGAAACAGAGTTGGCCGGGTTCTTTCCACAAGTAATACTTTATCCAAAGCAACAAAGTTCCAGAGATGCCTATGTGATGAACTCAGGAGATGAAACTGACTGTTCCTGTGATGGAATCAGCCCAGTTTCAACTTCTCATAACAAAATTCCAAAGATGCCTATAGTGAGGCATAACAAAATTCCAAAGATGACATAGTGATGAAATTAGGAGTTGAAACTGACTGTTTCTGTATCAGCCCAGTTTCAACTTCTCATCTCACAACCAGTGATAAGACTGGAAAATTACACACAATGTTTCAGACTTTCTTAGACTGATCAGAGAACAAACTTATTTATTCATTATTCAATGGTTATGGATGGATGGATGGTTAAATGGATGGATGGTTAAATGTTTGAACAATTGAATGGATGGATGAATGGTCAAATGGATGGATGGTTAAATACGCTTCACGTGAAAATGTTTGAAGTGACCTGTATATAGCAAAAAGCTCTCGAATGCAACCATTTTAGATTGACTCCAAAATGTATTCAGTTGTAAATGTACAAATGCAAGAGTGACCAATACTAGTCCCTGTGGGCCGCTATCCTCCATATTTTAATTCTTTGCCTGGTCTAACGCACCTGATTCAATGGTTGGATTACTTCCTGTCCTCCAGAAGCCCGTTAACCACCCATTGATTCAAATCAAATCGGATGCGTTGGAGCAGGGAAACAAGTAAACCATTCAGTGCTTCATATTTTGCTAACAGACACAGCTGACTTTGATGATTACTAACTCCACTACCCCACTAAAGCATTGCTTGGTATCTGTTATGCCGGGTTCCCACCGAACGCGTCTTCAGCAGCAAAAACACTCTCAACGCGCTGTGTTGGCTGCTTGTCAACAGATGTCTGTTCACATCGAACGTGTCTGCAGACGCGCAGTGGGAGGAGCGTTTGGCTCCTTTTCCGGTCGGGTTTGTTTTGTTTCTTGTAAACCGGGCAGATAAAATCAGCTGTTCGTGAGCCCCGTTACTACTTGAGTGGGTTTTCTACGAGCCGAACTGCAGCTCCGAAAGTCTTTGTTGAGATTAAAACTTTTTTTTATGTTTGGGGTGATCGTACGTTCGAGCGAACAGTAGCAACTGTAAAAATGCCAAGTTTCTTACCGGAGGCTGGTTTCTTCATGGAGGCTCGTTGGGTAAGTTTGAAAAGTCCAAAAAAAGTCCTGTCGTCGTTGCGTCATCACATAGCAGAGTCTCTCCCGATTGGTTGCTGCTGAGCAGCGAGCAGCCGAAGTAGGTCAAAGTTCATTTAGTTGAACTCCGGCAGTCGCTGCTTGGACGCGCCGCGGGCGTGGAAAAGACCTGCCGCGCCGTGCCGCGCTGCTCGGACTGCTCAAAACGTGCCGCGTCACGCTTCGCCGCTCCTCGATGCTCGGACACATAGACATTGCATGTAAACCGGCAGCTTCAGCTGCTCGAAACGCGTTGGGTGGGAACCTGGCATTAAATGCCCTGAATTAGAGCCTTTTTCATTGCTAAGGGGCCATTTTGAATAGGGTTGACTCCAAAGGACAATCATTTGTCAAAGAACATGGAAGGATAATTTTTTGAGTGTCTTTATAATCTATGCAGTGGTTCATGAGATATTTTGCTAACACAGCAGACAAACAAACACGGTTCAAGATCTGGTCTTGATTCTACAGATAGTATTCAAACTCGCATGACCTCAGCAGAAGTAAAGAGTACTTTCAGGAGGATCAACCCTAACTAAGCAACTGGCTCCGACAACATCCCCTAGAAAGTGTTGAAAGAATGTGCCAATCAGCTCTACGAGGTGCTGGCTGATATCTTTAACTCCTCACTTACCCTGGAGACAGTTCCCATCTGCCTGAAGACTGCCACCATCATTCCAGTCCCAAAGAGCTCTACAGCGACTGGTCTGAATGACTATCGGCCAGTGGCCCTCACCCCGATAGTCACTAAATGCTTCGAAAAACTGGTCATGACCCACATCAAATTAACCACCAACATCAACGAGGACCCTCATCAGTACACATATCGCGAGAACCGATCAACAGAGGATGCCATCTCCTCTGTGGTCCACACTGCTCTCAATCACCTGGAGCAGAAAGACTCTTCTGTCCGTATGTTCTTTGTGGACTTCACGTCTTCCTTCAACACAATGATCCCCCAAACACTGATGGACAAACTGTTCACACTAGGACTACCGGTAAGCCCCTCCATTTGCAACTGGGTACTGAAGTTCTTAATACGGTAAACAGACCACAGTCAGTGAGGATCCACAACTTCTCCTCCTCCACCATAACCCTCAACACTGGCTCTCCACAAGGATGTGTGTTGAGCCCTCTCCTGTTCACTCTGCTCACGTATGATTGTGCAGCTACCCATCCAGGCTGTCACATTGTAAAGTTTGCAGATGACACAGCTGTGGTGGGATACATCACAAACAATGATGAGTCCAGCTACAGGCAGGAGGTGGAACACCTGGAGAGCTGGTACAAAGAGAATAACCTTCACATCAAAGACAAAGGAGATGATTGTGTACTTCAGAAGGAACAAACAAACCCACACCCCACTGAACATAAGAGGATCAGTGGTGGAAGTGGTCTCCAGCTACAAGTACTGTATTTGGGTGTACACATGAATGATAACCTCATCTGGAGCAACAACACCACCAGCCTGATCAAGAAAGGTCATCAGAGACTCTACTTCCTCAGGAAGCTGAGACGAGCTGGACTGGGAAGCTCAGTCCTCACCACCTTCTACAGGTGTGCAGTGGAGAGCATCCTGTGCTCCAGCATCAACGTGTGGCATGGAGGCTGCACAGCTGCAGAAACAAACGCTTTACAGAGAGTGGTGAAGGCTGCACAGAAGTCTGTTGGAGTCAGTCTCCCCACTATCACAGACATCTACATCTCCAGATGCAGGAAGAGACCCACCTGCATCATGAAGGACCTCACTCACCCAGCACACACACTCTTTGCCCCACTCCCCTCAGGAAAGAGGTTAAGGAGCATTAAGTATAGAACCACTAGACTGAGGAACAGCTTCTACCCTGAGGCTGTTAGACACATGAATAAATAACCAGAATAATCACTGTGAAAAATCACATCATGTTGCTGCTGATCTGTTTCATGTTGCTACTGATCTGTTTCATGTTGCTGCTGATCTTATCTACTTCCAGCACTTGGCAAAGCAGGTCGCTTCTCTTTCTGCTCCTCTCCTCCCTAAAGTTTTCCTCCTCCCTGCTTTTGCATTTTTGTCTCGTCTGTAACTCTTCAGCGCTCACTCGAACCAATTTGAAAATGGATTTAATTGCGTGGGCTGTTTCCTCTATTGATAATTTTTTTTCCACGAAGACCAGGAGAACCGGCGTGCCCCCTCGACACGCATGTGGTGGGCTACATTATGGACTCGTGGGGCGAGTGGAAGTTAATGTGTCTGACCGTTCTTTCTGTCGAAGACGTGGAAGATTTGTGGATTATTGGAATATTGGTGGCAGCTGCTCTGCTTTTTGGCATTGGCGGAGGTTTCTGCTACTGGAAGCTGAGGGAGACTGCCGCGGCGATCAACGCGCTGGCGAAACTTCCTGCTCAACAAGATTCTTTGATCCGGGCTATGACCTCAACGACCCAGCTGTTGTACGAGCTGAATCGCACGATGGGAGCAGTGGTGGACAGCCGCAGTCCTGCAGTGCGTTTTGGGACTCGTTTACAGCCGACCGGGCTTCATCAGGGCACAGATGGGGATTTGTAGCTCGGAACCTCACATGATTCGGCGATTTGGACCTAGACAGCACCTGGACTTCAAGGCTGCAGTCAAAGTACACTGTAGCCTGGCCTGAAAATAAATAAAGCAACTAATCTAATCGGGACTCAGAGCAACCTTGAAAAGAGGCTGACTGCAAACTTCTCCTGGAGTCGAAAGCTGTTGAAAACTGTCGCTGCCCCCCCTACCCCCAGAGGTCTCTGTGTGCATTCAGATGGAGCCGAGCTGAGGCCATCTGCAGACTGTGCTTATCTGAAATGATTACTCACGGACTATCTCCCTGCTTGCCATCAAATGCAACATGTCTTTGTCTTTATCCGTGCTGAAGCTGGTAGAGTTTTTTCGACTTTATCAGAGAGTGTCCTAAGACAAAATGTGATAGATTCTTTTTTGAATACCAATGATTATCCGACTGTATGTTCCTTTTTCCATATCTGATTGTTGGCGGCGCGGTTTAATTACTGCTGCGGCTTCCGTGCGTACGTCCCTCTTCGGATGGTGCGCGCGCCAATTGCAAAACTTTGTACCTCGGTGCAAATATGCCAATAAAGATATATTCTATTCTATTCTATTCTATCTGTTTCATGTTGCTGCTGATCTGTTTCATGTTGCTGCTGATCTGTTTCATGTTGCTGCTGATCTGTTTCATGTTGCTATGTTCATTCGTGCTCATCTGCTCACACAGACTCATGTTCGTGCTACTGTTTGATGTAATGTTTTTATACTATTAGTGCTTAGTGTATTTTTAGTTTATGTTTTTCTTAGTTCATATCTTAGATGTTATTAGTGGCAGGGCTTTCGACTTGGGACCCGAAGGATGCGGGTTCGCGTCCCGGCCACTACACACCTTGGGGTGTCTATGAGTGCACACCTAATTCTCCAGCTCCCCGAGCGCTTTCTGGCTGCTCACTGCACCACCTGGTGGTGGTTGGGTTAAATGCAGAGACGAATTTCGTCTGTGTATGGGAAACATATACAGATGACAGACAAACACATTATTATTATTATTATTATTATTATTATTATTACTGTTCTTCTCTTACATTTTATTGTTGGATGTAACTGGGACCCTGTGTACATAATCTCGTTCCATCACATGTACCACATGTGGTGCGAATGACAATAAAGAAACTCTGACTCTGACCTGTCTATCTGTTTGCACTCCTTTTTTTGTGTTTTTGGAAAGACATGATTGGGGACTGTGATGAGTTGGATCTACATTTTTCCCAGTGTAGGGAATTTATTTTGACATCCAGTTATTAACTTTTGTGATGTCTTTGTTACTTTTGTTGTAATGAAGAAATGCAAATAGTTTACTACGTCTCCATGAAAGACACAATCTTTCTCCTGTTCTTTCGTTCTTTCAGCAAGGTGTTGAGACCTGAGAAACTGGCTGCTCACGTGTTCGAGGTTGACGAAGACGTGGAAAAAGACGAGGTAAAAAGTTTTTGCTTCCAAAAATCTCTCCTGAATCTGAGGAGACTGAGACTCAGATTCATCAACCACTCCTTGCTGGCCTTCATCGTTCATGTTCATAAAGGGTTTCGTGGTTTGTTTTCATTTATTTATTTTTCATTTACCCTTTATTTATACAGGTAGTCTCATTGAGCCACGATAACTCATTTTCAAGAGAGACCAGTTTAGGGAGCAGATGATGGGGGTTGAGGGCCTTGCTCAGGGGTTTCACACAAGGAAAAGGATATTCAGCCTCATGCACCACCCACACATGTACAAAAAAAACACATGTCTCTAGTCTTGGCTCCTAATTACTAGT
>JBBPBX010025294.1:26860-38993 GCA_038048925.1 Garcialebias charrua | reverse complement strand
AAAGAAATAGGAGGCAAGGCATCAGCTTTATTTTGAAGCTAATTTGTTAAACCCAAGTTATAAAGAGTGAAACATGACAGGTATCTAAAGCCGTTTACGCATTGGCCAGCCCTCAATGGCCCGGGGCTCCCCTGGGTGGCCCGCGTTCATTACGCATTTGCCGCAGAGCCGCCTTGAAGTGGGTGGGCAGTTCTCTGGAAGTGGGTGGGGTGCTCTCTTCACGTGGGTGGAGTGTTCGTGTTTTAAGAGAGGAGACTCGGCAAAAAAAAAATTGTTAGCTGGATATATATATATTAGTGTTTCTGCGTTTAATTTTTGTTAATAACTGATCACAAATCAGCTTATGTTACAACGTAAATAACACGAAGCGCACACCCATTTCCGCCTTTCAGCGCGACCTGAATGTCATTAAACAATAACTAATATTGTCTAACTGTTGCGCGCAGCCAGGGTTTTAAAATATAACGAATAATCTCTAACTTTTACGTGCAGCTAAAATGTCAAGAGGAGTGATTCCTATATGGGGAAGGTGGACACCTGAAAATCCAGTCCGCCCGAATAGCTCAAAGCGTTAGAGCACTGCTGTTTTGACCGGGAGAAGTGGGTTCGCTTCCCGCCTGGGACAAAGTTATTTATTTTTTTATTTTTTTATTGGAGTAAATAAAAAGGAGTTTGTTAACCAAACAAACTCCTTTTTATTTAAAAGAAAATGTGAATAAAGAAAAAAAAAGTAAAATAACTTTGTCCCAGGCGGGAAGCGAACCCACTTCTCCCGGTCAAAACAGCAGTGCTCTAACGCTTTGAGCTATTCGGGCGGACTGGATTTTCAGGTGTCCACCTTCCCCATATAGGAATCACTCCTCTTGACATTTTAGCTGCACGTAAAAGTTAGAGATTATTCGTTATATTTTAAAACCCTGGCTGCGCGCAACAGTTAGACAATATTAGTTATTGTTTAATGACATTCAGGTCGCGCTGAAAGGCGGAAATGGGTGTGCGCTTCGTGTTATTTACGTTGTAACATAAGCTGATTTGTGATCAGTTATTAACAAAAATTTAACTCAGAAACACTAATTCAGCTAACAATTGTTTTAGGGGTTTCTCGTTTCTGTAGTTAAATTTGAATGAAATTCAACCCTCGCGCTGAGGTTGTTTGAATGAGTCCCGCCCCTGCTGCAAACAACGAATCAAATGAGAGCAGTACATGACGTGAAACTGGGTCCGTACGGGGCTCGGCCCGATAGAACCACGGTGAAGATGGTTCCAGAACAAGGGTGGATCCCGGGCGGAAAAGGTAAATGCGAAGACGCCGAACCCGGGTTAGAAGCTGGGAGAGCCGGGGAGGGCCGGCCAATGCGTAAACGGCTTAAGTGTCAGTGGTGTCTGTAGACAGACATGAGGCGAACCGTACTGTACAGTGAAACCAAAGATTAAAGTTAAACAGCATTGCGCAATGGGAAAAACAAAGCACAAAGATAAAAAGTCAGCCCAGCATTTAGGAGGGGTTGGTATAGATTTATTATTATTATTATTATTATTATTATTATTATTATTATTATTAATATACAATCATCCATCCATTATCTTTTACCCGCTTCTTCTTTTTTCGGTCACGGGGTCACTTGTATCCATATCCAGCAATCATTGTGCGAGAGGCGAGGGACACCCTGGACAGGTCTCCAATCCATCACAGAGACACATGACACAAACAACCATTCACTCTCTCTAGGGACAATTTAGAGTCACCAATCAGCCTAACATGCATGTTTTTGGTCTGTGGGAGGAAATTGGAGTACTCTGAGAAAACCCACGCATGCTTAGAGAAAATGTGCAAACTCCACCTAGAACGGCCCACCGGCCGGGATTTGAATCGGCAACCTTCTCGCTGAGAGGCAACAGCTCATACCAACTATGCCACCTTGCTGTTATTAATATCATCATCATCTTCGTCATCATCACTATTATTATTTAGTATAAATTTTTTGAACTGTAGTCTATATTTCTAATGAAATGGATCAAAATGGACTCATTGATATGAATTGGACAGTTTTTTTTTTTATTCTAAATTTTAGCTTGTCCTTTTTGTAAAGTGCCTAAAAATGAATCTTACTGGTGCTAAACAAGTGAGACTGCACAAATTATAAAAAGTATAGAATTAGATAAGCCTGTTCAGTTAAATCCTACGAACGTCTTCTCAAATCTTGTACAGCTTGTCCTTTTTGTAAAGTGCCTAAAAATGAATCTTACTGGTGCTAAACAAGTGAGACTGCACAAATTATAAAAAGTATAGAATTAGATAAGCCTGTTCAGTTAAATCCTACGAACGTCTTCTCAAATCTTGTACTTTAGTGTATTCTTTTGTGATGCGTCACTCCACTGTCACGTTAAAGTTGCTGTAACATTCAGCCTTGTGGTTATACAGGCATGCGGCATGTTCCTTTGTAACAATATTTTTAGGCACAATTTATTTTTGGTAATTCCCAAAGCATCCTATGTTGTAAAAACTCATTAAATTGAATTACCATATTTTCCTCCGTACACGTCACACTGCCGTACACGTAGCATCAGTCCAATTACCGGTATGTCCAATAAAGTGGAAAAATCCATAAACATGTCGCACCACCGTGTACGTCGAATCTATTATGCGTCACCGCTGACAACCCGGAAATGTGGGCCGGTGTTTTGCCAAGAATGGATTGGCTGCCAAATGGCCACAGGAGCGTGCATGGAAGGACTTTAACAAGATTAACACTTAAAAACAATTATTTGTTTGCTGAAAATTATAGCAAAGATGTGTCTGAGCTGAACTTTTCCTTAATAAATGCACGTAATGGTCAAATCAGCTGAATTAAAAAAAATAGTTTTGCTACGTCGGTGCTGCGAAGCGTGCACGCGCAGCGAGTGGAAATGCTGCATCTCTTTAAAATTTAACAAGATAAACACCTAAAAAATATATTTGTTTGCTGACATTATAGTAAAGATGTGTCTGAGCTGAACTTTTCCTTAATAAATGCACGTACTGGTCAAATCAGCCGAATTAAAAAAAATGTTTTGCCACTCTGTTCTGCAAAACGTGCACGCGCAGCGAGCGGAAACGTTGCATTTCTTTACAATTTAACAAGATAAGCTCCTAAAAATATATATATTTGTTTGCTGACATTATAGTAAAGGTGTGTCTGAGCTGAACTTTTCCTTAATAAATGTACGTATTGGTCTAATCAGCTGAATTTAAAAAATAGTTTTGCCACTCGGTTCTGCAAAACGTGCACACGCAGCAAGCGGAAACGCTGCATTTCTTTCAAATTTAACAAGATAAACACCTAAAAAATATATGTGTTTGCTGACATTATAGTAAAAGTGCGTTTCAGCTGAACTTTCCTGAATAAATGCACTTTGACGGTTAAAACATGGCAAAATGAAGCCGACGAAATCAATTGGCTTTAAAATTACTACATGCTCACCCGCCCATAATGATGACAGAAACGTCTATTTATTTATTTATTTTTATTCAAACCCGTTGAATTCTTCATCCTCTGTGTCACTGGTGAAGAGTTCTGACAACTACTGAGTCCTGAGGTAACAGGTAGTTGATGCAGCTCAGAGCACTGCCTCTTCCTCCTCCATGTCGTCCAGCAAACATCCTGGCCTTCCTGAACCCCGACGGATGGATTCCTAACTGACTGAGGTCCACGCTTTATCCATCCATCCGAGGACCTGCTGGAACGTCGCGTGGCACATCCGTCCTGTAGCCGTGAAGCTGTGCTCTCTGTCCACTCCTCCCAAAGGTGGCGCAGAGCTGCTTTGAAGCTTGGTCAAGCCTCCCAGGATGTTGGCAGGAATGGAGTTAAACACTTTAATTTTATTTTTAAATTGCAGCATGATGTGCGTCCGAGGCAGACTCCTTTGCTCGGACACGCTCCGCGCCAACCCGGCCCCCTCATCTCTGGAGGTCTGCCACCTCCAGGATGAGCTCCCACCATTCATAGCTCGTGCATCCGAGGCAGACTCCTTTCCTCGGACACGCATGATGTGCGCCATGCGCGTAGCCAGGGGGGTTCGGCGGGTTCTAACGAACCGCCCACTTTGCCTATGAAGCCCCGCCTACAACTCCCGCACAACATACCGGTGTATGAATGTGTGTATGAATGGGGGGATGGTTGGTATTGTAAAGCGCTTTGGGGCCCCTCATAGGGGGCTGGAAAGAGAGAGTTAAGAGAGGTGGAAAGAGAAGGTATGGAGAAACCGCTAATGTCGAACCGGTTAACACGCCTCAGTGGTTTACTGGAAGCACGTCGGGTTGCCACTCCAAACTTTATCTTGACTCGGGTTCAATCCTCACTTGGTTGAACTTATTTTACGTTTGTCTTTTATTGGATTAAAAAAAAGGAGTTTGTGTTAACCACAGGCATAACACAAACTCCTTTTTTTATCCAATAAAAGACAAACGTAAAATAAGTTCAACCAAGTGAGGATTGAACCCGAGTCGAGATAAAGTTTGGAGTGGCAACCCGACGCGCTTCCAATGAACCACCGGGGCGTGTTGCTCTTTCCAGGTCCACTTTTCCTTTAAACGAACCGCCCCTCATAAAATCCTGGCTACGCCCATGTGTGCACGCACACGCTGTCTATCCAGCAGGACTTTTTTTTTGCTCTAAAATATCCGTAGACATTCAGGTACACCGGTAGTCATCAAAAGCCTAGAGGGGCCTTAAGTGCCCCTAGTGGTCGAAAGTGGTACTGCTCCCTTTTTTTCCGTCGGATTGAATGGAAACGGTCATATCTCAGCCAAAAATTGGTCTATAAATATGGGGGAAAAAATCCATAAATATGTCGCTTCTCCGTATAAGTCGCAAGACATGCAAATTAGGCAAAAAACTGCGACTTATAGGCCGAAAGGTTTGGTAAATTTTTTTTTTTTTTAACAACTTAAAATGTTCCCAATCAAATATACAGAGGATTCTTGTTTTAACTAGAGTCTGATCGATATGGAAATTTTGGACATCATAGATACGTATATTGGGATATCCGGATATAGGGAGTGGTGGTGAAGAGGTTAGAGAAGGTGGGCCTGTGATCAGATGATCACCGGTTCAACTCCTCGGACCAACAACATCAAAAATGTGGGTGAGATAGGTGAAGCATCCACACCTGCCTCCACCCTCATTTACCTCACTCTGGGCCCTTGAGCAAGGCCCTTAACCCCCACCATCTGATCCCTGGATGCCCTAGATAGCAGCACTCTGCTCCACACAGAGGTCTGTGGTAGATCAGTGGTCTGTGGTTGCGTTACGAAGGGCATTTGACGTAAAAAGAATTGCCAAGTCTTTGTGTGAGTTTGCTGTGGCGACACCTGAAGAAGGGAACCGAAAATAGTAGGAATGGGGCCGATCTGATCCGGTATCGGTATCGACCTCCGATACCAGCATATTTTACGTATCGGATTTTCCAATCCAACCTGCCGATATTTCCGATCCACATGCATGTCTGTGTCTAATGAAACTTCTCCACATGTTGGCTTCAAATGGATTTTCTGAACGGAGGCGTGTCTCATGAACCCAGAGTAATAAGACCCGCCTCACATTCAGGAAATCCATTTCATAGGTTGCAGCCAGCTACAACATGCAGTAGCACTGTGGCTAACAGCTAGCCAACTTTTCATCGTAACATGTCTGCTGTGTGCAAGTACTTTACACTAAACACCACAATACAGCAATGTGCAATGTCTGCAGAGCCATAGCGCCACATTAAACCACGGTAAAGTTATCTGGACAGTTTATTTTTTATAGAAACGTTTCACCCTCCATCCAGAGGGCATCATCAGTCAGAGGAGTTCCAGCAAACTGTTTCCCCACCAAGCAGTAAACACCTTAAGTGGACCAACCAGTTTGCTGGAGCCAAGATGGTTTCTGGGGGCCGTCCTGTCCCTTGAGCATGAACTTTCTCGAGTTTCTTCAATTAAAATAAACTCACCGTGCTCTGTTCTGCAAAATACATACAGTTTCTCCCTACGTAAACTGTGATGAAGGTGAAAGTGAAACTTAAAATGAACGGCCATGGCTTGAAAATATTCTTCATTCGCCCTCTGCTGGATACATTGTACAATTACAGTTGGTTCCAGTGTTTTAGGGTAAAATTTGGAGGTGTTTATATTGGTGAATAATGGGGTCATTATCACTGGTACCGATAGGACTTCAAACATCTGTATCGACCTAAAATCTTGGCCCTACCGATATATCCGACGGGCTTTAGTTTTAACATTTGTAAAACGTGTCCCAAAATGATTCAGGAAAGCACAGAGGCCACAGATAGAAACAGTAATTATCTGTGTGGTGTCCAGTTAATTTGTATTTGCACCCAGTTATACTTTTGTGGCTTAGACACCTCATACCATATACTATGCTGGTACAAAATGACCACTGAGCGTTTGTTAGATTGACTAAGCTCCTTGCCACATGTTTTTATGTACTAACCTCAGTCCACTTGATTTTCACTAGCCCACTTTGTATACCACCTGAATGTAAGGGGTTTATGCCACTGTGGATATTTTTAAAAACAGAGAACATCTGCTGCATTTGTACCTCCTAGCCACACAAAATAAAATTATTTTATTTAATTTCACATCCCATTGATATAAAACAGCAACTGCCGAACACAAAAAAGCAACTGTTTTATTTTTAGATGTTTATTAAAATTGGGGGTGGGAGTGGGAGTGGGGGGTTCATGGCAGAGGTTGCAATCGACCGACGCCCCATATGTGTGTCTGGTTAAGGTTCCTCTCCAATCACATATGTATGGTAAATACGCACCATCGTCAGACTAGAGAACAGCAGTTTTCCTCTGGACTTTTGTTTGAATTTGTTGACAGAAAAGAAAAAACTATTATATCTCCATCGCAAAACTTTAACATAATTTTTAGAACGGTGACATTCTTTGTTGCTTGCACACTTTCGGCACTTTTAAACACACTTAATAGCCTTAATAGCATTTCCACTCTTTTTACCACTTCATCAACATTTTCATGAAATTAGGTAAAGATAAGGCTTTGTCTTCTTCTGGGCTTCCTGTTCAGCTATGCTTGCTGTCTGCACTCAAACATCCAGCTGAGTTCATCCAGCTGAGTTCATCCAGCTGAGTTCATCCAGCTGAGTTCATCCAGCCAGTCAGAGTGAACGTACTGTGACAAACAGCTGTCGTACGAACGTCAGTAGAGGTGCTTCTTTGTTGGAGAGAATGATTGACTGCCCGAGTGCCTCGCCAGCTGAGATGACTGCTAATTGTCAGCACAGACATGGACCTTTACATGTGCACTTGTGCTGGATTTAAAATACTGCTCAGGCAGCCATTTTGTTTTTCTCTTAGCCCCAAGACCTTCAAGCACACCTCATCTATCTTTTTCATTTTTCACTTTATGTCCTCTTTATCAGCCTTCCTCTTTCCTTCTCTGTCTCCTGCCACCCTCATCCTCCTTCATTCTCCCATTTGTGACTACCCTCACTTTCTATCACTCTGTCGCAATGCTCTCCCTCTTTCATATACTGTATACATCCACCTTTTCTTGTTTTTCCCCTTCAACGCTTATGACTCCCCACCACCCACCTCCCCTATTTCTCATTACTGTATATCAACTCTCGTGCACCCGTTAGCTTCCTTCTCCCGCTCCGCATCAGCTCTTTACGCTCTCGTTTGGCCCCGGCTCACTGCCCGCCCCTCGCTCCTTTGCTCATTTATCACCTCTTTGTCTCCGACTTGCTGGAATGAACACCTTACTTGGTAAACAAGTAAGGAAAAATAGATGTGGAAGAGAAAGAAAAAAAATCTATAGAAATGGTGAGATAAGGAAAAACTTACTGAAACTTACTTAGGAAATACTATAAGCACGTACAGTACATGTAAAGAATTACTATGAGTTGTATACGCAATACCTTACAGTCAAAAGCAAACATTATTATACAACTATTGTTCATGTGTTAAACAGCATTAGAAATGGATGAAATAAGTCCTATTTTTGCTCTAAGTTTAGGACACACCATGGGTGTTACCAATCAAAGGAGTAAATCATGGGAGAAACTAAAAGAGCAGACATTCATTACTACATCTGTTGAAGAATACAAATCTTGAAAGGATGACAAAACTAGGGCATTGTGGAAATTACTGTCAAAACAGCTAAATACAAAAATAAATAATGTGTCAGGCATTTAAGTCACTGAGGAGTTGAATGCTGTGCTTTATTCATAGGGAACGCAGCGTAGACTCAAATATAGTTTGTAAGATTTGGACAGATTATTTTTGCTCTGTCTGTCCAGGTGAAGTCGATGAAAGCCCAAGAAATACTCCACTCAGCAAATATGGAGTTATTTTTAAAACATTCCTTCTCTCTTAGCTTTGTAGAAAAAGAGCCAATAAAAGCTGCATACTCAATCTTTAGGTTTTAGCATTTTTTTTTATTTTTAGCACAATTTTTGAACAAGCCTGCTTTAATTTTCTTGCACATGACAGAAAGATGGTCAGTTTAGCATTATGGCATTTGCCATTTTTGTTCTGAGCAAGATGTGGCTAAATTTAGACAAGTAAAACATGAAAGTCCCTAAACCACTGGGAGTTTCACAGACCCAAAAATGTGCACCCTCTCAGGGGGCCATCCAACAGCTCGGGAGCCAGACATCCAGCCATTAGTTATATGTAATTAAACCAAGTATTACAATTATCTGTTACCTTTTAAATGTGTTTATTTTATTGCATTTAATCATAAATGCAAACAGAACCCAAACCTAGAACACTTTTTTTTTAATGAAGTGGGCCAAATTGATG
Source organism: Garcialebias charrua (assembly GCA_038048925.1). Lineage (NCBI taxonomy): Eukaryota > Metazoa > Chordata > Actinopteri > Cyprinodontiformes > Rivulidae > Garcialebias > Garcialebias charrua. Next base: position 30,185 of record JBBPBX010025294.1, on the reverse strand, counting down.
TCTCTGGCCCGTGAGCCGACAGTTGAATAGTCCTGTCCTACAGCATAAGTAAAAAATAAAAATAAAATTAAGACTAGGGATCAAATCCTTTATCTAATGCATTAAAACGTTTAATTTGCTATAGATTGAGAGAGATGCCATAACATTGTCTCATAGACCTGTGGCCTCATTAGCTTCTTTCATTTAGATCTAAACTAGAGAAACGTCTAGATCAGGGATCTGCAACCTTTACGATCAAAAGAGCCATTTCTGCCCCTTTGTTCACTAATTAAATGTGTCCGGAGCCACAACACCTGCTACAACTGGGATTCTCAACTGGTGGCCCACAGACCACTTCAAGTTTATTGGAGGGTGCTTTTCTGGACAGTTAGGGTGATTTTATAAAACTAAAAATATCTAATGATTTTTAACATTTATTGATATTTTTACACTCTAAGACAAAATAAAAGATACATTCTTGTAAAAAAGGAATAAAATAAGGTAGTTTTTGCCCATTTCTAAAAACTAAAACAATAAACTATGCATTCTAACAATATGTGATTTTTTTAAATTGTAGAAAGATTACGTATCCTACCATGAAGAAATAAAGCATAAAGTGAAAGTGAGTATGTTTTACTCCTTGTAATGTTTCCAGTATTCATATAATTGCTAAATAAATTACAGGAAAACCGCTAAAACTAGTCCTTTTAGTTGTTGTTATAACAACCAATAAAATTCAGTTTTACGTCAGTTTTGATCAAAACTTGAAAGAGCGGCTGCAGAGGGACCAAAGAGCTGCATGTGGCTCCAGAGCCGCAGGTTGCGGACCCCTGCTCTAGATGATTTAAGGCAAAGCAGATCAATTTAGAATTGCTTTATTTAATAAATCATGTACATTTTATTAAATAAAACAATTCTATTTTTTTTTTTTAAACAAGTAAAATGGGGGAGTGGTGGTGAAGAGGTTAGAGAAGGTGGGCCTGTGATCAGAAGGTCACCGGTTCAACTCCCCATGCTGACAACATCAAAAATGTTGGTGGGAAAGGTGAAACACCCACAACTGCTTCCACCCTCAGTTGCCCACTCAGGGCCCTTGAGCAAGGTCTTTAAACCCCACCATCTGCGCCCTAGATGGCAGCTCTCTGCTCCACACAGAGGACTGTGGTAGCTCCGTGGTCTGTGGTTGTGTCAGGAAGGACATCCGGTGTAAAAACAATCGCCAATCTTCATGCAACTTACCGTATTTTTCGGAGTATAGGTCGCACCCGAGTATAGGTTGCATTGTCCAATTATTGCCAAAGAATTGGAAAAATCCATATATAGGTCGCACCTGAGTATAGGTTGCACCTACGTCAAAATGTGGACCGTGTTTAGCTCTGCTGCAAATGTCTCTTCCACAGGAGCGCACAGCAAGGCTTTTAAGAAGATTAACACTTAAAAACAATTAATTGTTTGATAAAAAATTATAGCAAATATGTGTCTGAGCTGAACTTTTCTTTAATAAATGAATAATTTTAGCAGGATAAACACCTAAAAATATATATTTGTTAGCTGACATTATTGTAAGAGTGTGTCTCAGTTTAATTTTTGTTAATAAATGATTACAAATCAGCTTATTTTATAAAAAGCCATATATAGGTCGCACCTGAGTATAGGTCGCAGGCCATGAAAAAATGATAAAAAGGTGCGACCTATACTCCAAAAAATACGGTAGTTCAGTGTGGCGACTCCTGAAGAAGGGAGCAGCCGAAATGATGAATAAATAAAGTAAAATAACTATTTTTTGTGTTGATTTTGGTTTAACTTTTGGCAAAAATATTCATTTGTGTTAGCATCATATCCTCTCTTGTGTTTTGACAGTTCTTTCTTTCTTGCTGTGTATCTCAAGACACAAACACTCGTGACACTAGTGTTCTTGCCACACAGAGTGGGTGACCTTTCTGGGTGCTGCTGTTAATCTGATGTAGAGGGTGATAAAAGCACAAATGTGTCTAGTGACTGTAAAATAATCGAGCTTGATGTGGAAACTTTCCTCAGTCGGTTCAGTCCAAGCACACACACACACACACACACACACACACACTCATTTAAGCACTCACTCATCCACCAAGTCCATTCTGCTGCTGGCTGCAGTCCAAAGTGACACATTTGAGGAGGTGACAGAAGGCAGGTCTGCCCCAGACGTCTCAGTCCCCATCAGTCTGAGACAGCAGGGTCTGAATGAACAGCTGCTCAAGGTGATGGACAAACGTTACGCCTGAGACTAAGAAAGATGCCGAAAGACAAAAGAAAGAACGGGAGACAAAACAGAGGGAAATAAGGGGAACTACAGACTCAGAAGGAAAATGGCCCTGAGTCACCCCAAAACTGTGCAACCGTTGTCGCTAATCTGGAGCAACGACGATTTGGTGCATTTAAAAGGCATTTACAAAAAGCCTCGAAAAGGAAGGTGTGTTGCCTAAACTGTGATGCCAATTGAATAGCATCTCTCCGTGCTGACACAGGTAGCATATATTAAATAAAATTGTATTGCAAATGTTTAAAGAAGGGGAATGGTGGCACAGAGGTTAGAGAAGGTGGGTCTGTGATCGGAAGGTCACCGGTTCTACTCCCCGTACTGACAACATAAAAATGAGGGTGGGAAAGTTGAAACACCCACACCTGCCTCCCCGGTCCCTGAGTAAGGCCCCCAACCCCCACCATCGGCCCCATGGTGCGCCAGATGGCAACTCCCTGCTCCATGCAGAGGGCTGTGGTAGCTCAGTGGTCTGTGGTTGCATCAGGACGAACATCCAGTGTAAAAACAACTGACGAGTCTTTGTGCAACTTCACTGTGGCGTCCCCTGGAAGAAGAAGTACAGTAGTCCCTCGTTTATTGCGAGGGATCCGTACCCTGAAGCCTGCGATAAGTAAAAAAACTGCAAAGTAGGAATATACAGGTAGTCCCCGACTTACGAACGAGTTCCGTACTTACGGGCCGTTCGTAAGTCGAAAATTCGTAAGTCAGATCACATACAAATTTTTTTTTTTGTTGTTTTTATAAATAAATAGATGTACCGTACTGTACAGTCACCAAGCACTTAGCCTATCCTGACACAGTTTTTAAAGATGAAGGAGTGAGTTGAATTGTCTCACTTTCACATAAAGGGAGCTAGCTCCCTTCATGTGAATGGAGCCTGCTAGGGAGGAGGGAGACAATTCAACTCACTCCTTAACTGTGTTAGGATAGGCTAAGTGCTTGGTAACTGTACAGTAATGTACATTTATTTATTTATTATTAAAAATATATATTTATTTTTTATAATGAGATGCGTTCGTAAGTCCGAAACGTCGTAAGTCGACGACT